>JAYMSP010001966.1:0-27383 GCA_036897095.1 Plantago elongata | reverse complement strand
TTTTCTGCTGTATGCTTAGAATCATCACTTTTTTTTTTTTTTTTTGAAACGGCTATAGGGTGACTCGAACCCCCGACCTATTGGTTGAAGGTGAAGCGTCTAACCAACTGAGTGGTTGGAGGTGAAACGTCTAACCAACTGAGCTGCGCTTAGAATCAACACATGTATCATGTATGGTGTGTTTGTTTGTTAGAGGCTGGTTTAATCTTTCTTCATTTTTCTGTTCATGCTGTTACTGGTAATCTCTCATTCTTAGAAGGTTCTGAAAGGTTTTCGCTGAGACAGGTTGTAATGTATCTAAATTCTAACTCACTGGGATGTGATTGGATCAATTTTGCACTGCTTGTGGTAAATTTAACTGGAGAATCAGATTTTTATGTTATCTGTTTGTGAATTTGTTTGCCTGATGAGGAGCTTTGCATTTTGTTCTTCTGTAAGCTTAGAATAAACACATATATGGTGTGTTTGTTAGAGACGGTATTTTTTTAAAAATTTTTAAATTTATTTATTTTTCTGTGGGAAATTGGAATGAGCTGTGTTTTCAGTTGCATTGTTATATTAACAATTGTATGTACGTTGCTACTACTGTTCAATAGCATGGTTCAAGCATATTAAGTAGCTGCAGAAAATTACTTGCATAAAGAGCAGTTTACTTGATTAGCACAGCTAATTGGATCTCTCTTAATAGATCATCACTGGTATATAATTTTATATGGTTGGGTTTCTCCTGTAGTTACATCTTACCATCTGCTATATTGTTTCAAATGGAATCAGGTCATACTCAGTCTCATACAAGTAATATAATGGACGGTGAAATACCGCAGTTTGAGAGTGCTGGACGCAATGAGGGCAATAACCACCCTTCTGTATGGTCATCTCCAGAAGGAGGACAAAAGATTGATATAGGAAAACAGATCTTCTGCAACCGTTCATTGAACATGAGGAATATTGTTGCTGTTGGATTTGACATGGATTACACTTTGGCACAATACAAACCTGACACTTTTGAGTCACTTGCATACGAAGGGACTCTAAAAAAGCTGGTCAATGATTTAGGATACCCGGAAGAGGTATGCCTTTGTTGAGGGCTCTCAATTATATTTTTGACTGTTTATTGCTGCTTAGACACCAGTTCTACCTACTCAATTAGAAAAATAGTTGATTCAGTTTGTGAATTATAAATGCACGGAGCCATTAAATAAAGCAATTCTATTCTAGTTACACTGTCTTAGAATCTCGAAACTGAGGTCAAACTTCAAAAAGATGTATTACGTGAATTTAACTTAGTTCAATGTTGATTGATGCCTGTTCAAATTTCAAGATTCTCAACTAAAATTGACACTCTCTGTAGCTGTTGAAGTGGACTTTTGATTGGACGTACATGGTCAGAGGACTGGTGCTGGATAAGAAGAGAGGAAATATATTGAAGGTTTGTGTTGTTTTGTTGTGAACATGATATTTCCTCAAATTGTCCGCTATATCTTTCTGCTTAAGTGTTGCATAAAAGTGACTCCCAAAAGATGCATTATGTCAATTTAGAATCTGTGTTTACAGATGTCAATTGTCTATTGTGGCTATCTGATCTACAGATGGACCGGCACAAGTATGTAAAGGTTGCTTATCATGGATTCACAGAATTGTCGAAAGAAGACAAAGTTGCTTCATATGGAAATACTTTGACGCGGGATTCATTCGATGAACCCGAATATGCTCTGATCGATACTCTTTTCTCTCTGGCTGAAGCTTACTTATTTGCTCAACTCGTAGACTTCAAGGATAAAAATCCAGGAAAAATATCAGCAGAGTAAGAGTTACTGAGTTACTACAAGCTCCTCTTGACATACTTTTGCCTTAGTTGGCTTACTTTGAACTTTTCTTTGGGAAATATGTGAAGGAAAGCGAGATATCATTTTGTGGTTCTGACTTGGCGTTTGAACCCTAAGTGATATGTTTAATGTGTGAGGGTTGGGGAGGAAAGGGTATCCAATCATGTGTTCTCAACTTCTTATGTCGGTGTTAGGTAGCGTAATGATTCTGCAGCAATAGGTCATCTTGCATTTGATCATAAAGTTGTTTGAATAGAGGTGCAAAACTAGAAACACCCTTAGTAAAGCCGAATGAAATGTTGCAAATTTTGCAGATAAAGACAAGGAAAATAAAGTTCCACATATATAGACCATGCATTACTTCTCTTGATGATTCTATGATGTCATACCTGTATCTGTATTGGCCATCTAAAGTGCTATCTGACACTTTTGGTAATTATATAGGTAACACAATTAATTTGGTAATCTTGTTTGTGAAACATTTCCAATTTTTATTATTAATGGTGCTGCAGTTACTCTCACATGTATAAAGATGTTCGAGCTGCAGTTGACTTATGCCATCGTGATGGGACACTAAAGAGGATGGTAGCAGAAGATCCCAAACGGTATGGAAAGGATAATATTTTATTCTATAGGAATATTGGACACATTATTATGTTAATTTTCAATCAATCACACATTGTGTTTCTTCAGTGGGACTTATTCCTTATGTTTCTCACAAGGCTTGACCACATAAAGTCATCAACAATCACTGATTGCTAGTTTCTTTGGATTGAATCATTTTTTTGTGGTAGAAACCTTAGCAAAGAACGCTGATTTCATTTTGTAAGCACTAAGCAGTGATTTGTGGTGATAATTATAAATCTCTTGGGAGCCACTTATATCTCCTTAAGGTGATATGATTGCTTAATAATAGTGTGATGCAATTAGGCTGAGGAGGATCTGCAGGGAAGCTATATGAATAGCAACTTATAATTTTTCTTACGGATTACTTCACAAGCTTTTTAACATTTAAATCATGCTACACATTATTACTCATAAATTATATTTATGCTGGCAATCTATTATTTGTGCAAATATTCTTATGAAGATTTATATTACCTATTCTATGGCAATGAGCTATTCAAATTGAATGCCACTATGCTCCAGTATACGGGGTAATTTTCCCGTTTAATATGTAATATTGATAGTTTGTATCCCAAGAAAAATAGAATAAATGTTATCTATCTATACATTACATAATACAATTAGTGCAACACACACACACACACACACACCTCTGATTCTGAATGTCGATTCATTTCCTTTTTTGGCAGGTCGTTTCTCCTCTACATTAGAATATGCAGCCTTTTTTTAATTTATAACTTTGCCATTAAATTGCAGTCAATGAGAATTTTGTATATCTTATACAATCTGTACATGTATGCACTAATTGGCAGCAATAGATGTTTTATTATTTCTTGTTTGCGCAAGCAATCATGTTTGTCTACTCAAACACATCTGTTTACCAGCATGATTGGCAGTGATTCTATAATCTCAAAACTATTTTTCTTCTTCTCCCAAGTCCTCAGCGGAGGGTGACCACAATGTTTAACATACACCATACATTCTAGATCATTGAAACCAAATGTCAACCTTACATTGTCAACAAAAAACTATAGCCTGTATTGAAGACCCAGTGAATTTGAATTTCTTATTAGTCTTGGTAAATTCTACTCCCTCCCACTAATCTAGTCCCATTACTTTGCGGCGTTGTTTTTAGGAAAGTGAAAAGTTTATTGTTTATATTTGTCGAGAAAATGATAAAGAACCAATAAAGTATGAGAGATAAGAGAGAGGAATGATGAAGAATGGAAACAATATGAGAGATAGTGGGGTTTATTTTTTTGTTATTTTTGGAATGGGACTAGATTAACGGGACGTCCATCAAAGGAATATGGGACCAGATTAGCGGGATGGAGGGAGTATTAAATCAATTGGGATGCTATTTATGCATATAAAGTTAACATTAAGAAACATAATCTGGCAAAGACAAGCAACCGATGAGGAAGTCTGCTCTCATTTCCTGTTGATCCAAAAGGTAGATTATTCCACAACAATCCTTTATTTATTTATTTACTCTTTGCTACTGAAAGAAAACTATACAAGTGGCATAAAATCCCAATTTCTGAGTGAGCAAGTCCATTTTTCCTAAACATTTAGGAAAACCACTCCTAAATCTACCCTAGTATAAATTTGGGGAATGCGCCGAATACTTGGATTGTCATGGTGTAGATTTACACTATTCTGGTATGGAATGGGTTAGTGGATCCATAGGATGTGCTTTTTCCTAATTTTTAGGAAAAATCAATTTATTTTTTATGAGAATTTCACTTCTCCAAAAAGTGATGCATCTCCTTTAGTAAGTTTTCGTTTTCGTTTGTTTTCATGTATTCATTTTTAGTTGTTCCAATAACAACTTAAACTTCTTTTAGCTAATTTTTTTTTTTTAAATCATGTACTCGTTCTCTGAGTCCAGTAAGTGTGTGGCTCATTGATCGTTACAGGCTTACGGTGCCTGAGTTGGGGTCTCTTTTGAGAGATAGGTCTATCCATATCATGATTTCAACTTGGTAGTTTTCTCATTGGACGTTTCAAGAGTCAACTAAACGTCAGTGAATGCTAACGCAATGAATTGCTGTGCACATGTGATTGAGATATTAGATAGATTGATGAGTTGTGTTTCTAAAAGCAAACTTATGTGTTCGCAAGGATTCATGAGTCTGGATCTAGCTCAACAGTATATATATTGATCTTTTGCTTTATGTCAAATTTAGTTTCCGGCATAGATCATGCGTCCCCAAGACCCCGATGGAGAATATACGTGTTGCATTCGACATGTTGCATGACACGTGCACTTTTTGGCAACAACCCATCCCTCTGCGGAGACGTATTTTTAATCAGCTAATTATTGCTTACGAGGATGATTGTGAATATCTTGTCTCATATTTATGTGTGGCGACAATTGAGTAATCCTGTTTGATGGTCTAGTGATGAGTTCTTGAAAATTGCATGTTAAGATATTTGAGATAAGCAGTGTGTTTTTCTTTCCTCAAGCTCTATTGCTAAAGTGCTAAACTTCTTTAATGAGTTTTACACGTGCACATGTTCTACAAAATGATAATATTAATGATTTCATTATTACCATTCTCTATCAGATATATCAATGATGACACCACGATTGTTCCCATGCTAAAGATGCTCAGAGACTCAGGCCGTTCTACATTTCTGGTGACAAACAGGTACAGTTTCTTTTATAATAAGCAGGAATAGTAATGTCCATTGAATTTAAAAAACTCACGGCATCATTTTGCCGAGTAAACATGAATTAGAGTATTACAAGGTATATCCCCATGACAACTGATGTATCCATACTCCACAATGGTAAGTTGTTAAATCCATATTTTTCGGTGTGACTGTGGTACAAGAAAAATCTCCATATTAAACTAGAGTTTCGAGCTTGTTTAAAGTTGTCAACCTTCCTTTGCATCCCTTAGTGAGGTTATATATTTTTAAAAGTTCAAAGTATATGCATCTAATAAATCCTTGCGTGAAATGTGTTTGGGTGGGGGAATTGTTAATATTTTTGTTAGCTTCAAGAGTTGCTATGTTACATGGAAAGCCATTTTGATTGTGTACCCTCTTCTACCAAGGATTGTTGCATTGTTTATGTTTTTAAATTCATGGATAATATTCTTTTGTTTTTGGTCATCTTTCAATGATTACATTTTCTGCAATCTGAATAAAAAATATCTAAACTTCATAGCTCTGAATTCTCCTTAATCAACGAACTAAACTAATCCAGGGCAATATCCATATTTTAGCAAATTGCAGTAATGCAATTATTTCCAAGAAGAAAAATGTATAGGGTCATGAAAGCACTTCTTTTCTTATGTTCTAATTAAAAAATCTCACATTTTTTTTGCAGCCTTTGGGATTACACAAATGTTGTGATGAACTTTCTCTGTGGCCCAAGAACAGGCGTTGGTTCCTCCAAATCGAAATTTGACTGGCTACAATATTTCGATGTTGTTATTACTGGCAGGTCGTAAGGATTTCTTGATGCTCAAAATATATATTTTGCTGATCAATCGCCATTTAGTATGTCACTGAACTATTTGACTAATGACCTAATGCATCATAAAGTTTAGACTGTAGACAAGTTGGGAAACAGTAGATAGTTTGTTGTGATGCACAGTAATTATTATTATTGTTGTTGTTGTTGTCGTCGTCGTTATTGTTGTCGCCGTTGTTGTTGTGACGTCATCACATCATCTTTTGTTCTATCTGTCTTTGCCTCTTTGGTATTGCCTGACCTGATTCACTTGTACTTGATTAGCTATGAGGATCTATAACTTAGGTTTGTTATTAATAGAAACCCACCCGACTGACTAATTCATATGAATCTCAAAGTCATACTTAATGATAGCATCTTGAAAAGGTGCAAGCCTTGTGCTTTGCTTGCGCAATGCAGTACCTCAAATCCTCATTTCCTTAATTCAAGACCTATACTGAAACTCACTTTATGTATACTACCTCCATCCCATTAATGGTGTGGCATTTGACTTTTTCCCAGTTTTCGGTAAACCTAATATATTACACGTGAGGTAGGTTGGTCTAGGATGAACAAAGAAGGTAAGTCATAAGTGGGCATATTCTTGAATATGCTTGCTATTTGGGTAGGAATATTTCCAAGAATAGTTTGGTTTTGTAATGAAACATTTCTAGCTGAGCACGCAAAATGTCAAACTGACAATATTACTAGATAGAGGGAGTATACTATTCTGTTACAGTATTTTTGTAAATCGTAGTAGAATTGCAGAATGCCTTGAGAGTATTGCATGTTCAGAAACGTCCACAATTTTATTACTGGCATATGAATGCATGGCACTTCTCCCTGTTTTACTAGTAATGCCATTTCATGTTCCAAACTATCAAACTTCAATTATCTTCTTCTAACCATAGAATATACTGATATCCTGTAAACAGTGCGAAACCAGGTTTTTTTCATGATGAAAATCGCGCGAATCTTTTTGAGGTTGATCGCGAGTCAGGAATGCTTCTTAATACGGATAACGGAACCCCTATGCCTCAGGTAGGTTGTATCTTTATGCAATATATTGAATGCTGCTTTTCAAGTGTGATTAACCCTCATCCTGTCAATAAAACCAGGTTGATACCTCTCTAAGGATGCCGTTAAAGAGTTCAGAAAGTTGCCAAGTTTACCAGGTAGCTAAACTCTTAAAGTCTACATATATTCATACCACTTTGTTACGTTTGACATTCTGGATTATTGTTTCTTCAATCTCTCCAATACATGCATAGTCTGATTTTCTTTCTGTATTGACATGTTTAGGGAGGAAATGTTGGCCATCTGCATAAATTACTTACTATAGAGTCGAGCTCCCAGGTATAGTCTTCCTGTTCTAGGGCTGAACGCTCTTTCTGATCACCTAATCTATTTAAAGTTTGAGATTCATTGGTTGTGCTGCCGCTATGCGTGAGTTATATCTACAGTTGCAAATGCCCAAGTGTAATTTCCCTGTTGAACGAAGTGATCCCATTCTCTATGAGAAAGCAAGCTCCATATCAAGAAATGAATTTACCATATGGTAGATGTTCAACCTGTCATACTTTCTTCTTCACACTTAGGACCTCAACTTCAGAACATATTTCTGAGAGTTGAGTTCCATGTTATAGAATCAAATGTTTTATAAAAAGGGACTATGACATGTGTTCTGAATTTTCATTTATGTGAGAAAACTATAATTATATCTTGTTTATCATGGTTATTATCTTTCCACAACATTAATTACATGGTTTTGGTTTGTAGTATGCGAGATTTTCTGATGGCACCTCGTCTTACAGGTACTGTATGTTGGGGATCACATATATGGTGATATCTTGAGCAGTAAAAAGGTTCTTGGTATGTATTCAATATGTAGTTCATAAGCATTGCAATACTTTAGTGTGTTCTGATAACTTCCAATTCAGTCCAATACATTCTCTTATAGTAAATTTATCCACGGAATCAACTTTTGAGATAAAGTTGTGCATTATAATAGCATGGTTATTAGTAACAAAGTCTTTGTGCCTCAAAGTGGCATGATTGTGCATTCTACTCAAGATGCAGTCTGTGCTGCAAACCCATACGTGTTCCCTTTGCTGTTTATGCACCAACAGTGCATGGTTATGGTAGTCGCAGGTGTTCTTATAGAGTAAATGGTAGAATAAGAAAACTCTGACTTGCAGCTTTTCAGATTCTTCCTTGTGTTGTAATCTATTTCACTCCTCATGTATATCTTGATTGGGATAAAAAGTGTCCCAATCTTTGAAATGCTTATTCCATGTATAAAGCATCTGGTGTAGCTATTTCTAAAATTTAAATGGAGCTGGAGTCTCAATTCCATTGATCTAATTTAAGTGGGTTATTAATTATATCAATATGAAATCATACAAAGATGAGATCATATGTTAACCTACAGATTTCAAAATATTGTTTCTTTCTAGAATTTGCTTTAAGACCACATCCTTTTTTGGCAGGCTGGAGAACAATGCTTGTTGTTCCAGAGCTTGAGAAGGAAGTTGAGCTTCTTTCAACATTCAGGGACACCCGCAAGGTAGAGCAAAAAGATGTAAAATATCTGGCTGCAGTTCATTCTAAGGCCAGACCATCTGATATGAATTCTAGAGTGGCTTCTTGCTATTATCTGCAATTTTTTTCATTTCCTTTATGATCCATGCTAAGCTATTCCATTTTATAATCTCGTTGCAGCATACTGGCAAGGTCCATTCTATTGGTTTGTTCACAAGTTTCTGTTTCTGGATGTCCAAAATAATGTACTGGACCATGTCCGGTTCAATTGGTTTTATCATGTCAGAGATTAAAATATTATTTCTCAAATTTTGATCTCTTTCTCAGATACTATTTTACAAGACTTGTGTTTTTGTTAATTTTTTAATTTTTATTTATATTCATAGTCACCTGTTTTCTGTCTATAAAAAATCTTTTTTTTTGCATTTGATACTTCGTTATACATTCTCCTACCATTGAATTTATGTTCTGTCTATTGATTCTGAAACATATATGTAACTTATATGTAGCAACTCCAAAGATTGAGGAATGACCGTGATCATATTGAGGATAAGATACATCATCTAGAGTGGTCACTTAGGTAAAACTTTCATTTATTTACATTTGTCTCAGATTTTAAGCAGTGGAATACATGCATTGAATGGCTATCTTGGCGTGCAACTTTGAAACACTGGCCACCCCCCAGTTCCTTGTCTTTATCTTTTATGTTTTCATTTTTCTTGGCAACCTGAATACCTGGTGGTTGAGACGAGGATCATACATTTACAAGCAAGATATGAGGAGAAATTGGAGAGAAAAACTACGAAGCTTTAGTCCGGGTTTACTAAAAGTACAATGGCAATTTAATGGCTAATACGAATATCAGCAGCACTGTAAAAGAGTAGAATGGCATGAAAGCATGGGGAGCAAAAATAATCTCAATTCTGGATTTGCATCTCATTCACCGTTTAGCGTCGAGTTTTGGGGTGAAGCTGGGGGTAGAAATTCGATTTTAATCATATTTGCTTCATGTAGCTGAAGCCATCCCCACGTTTTTCTTTTATGATGTTTAGAATTGTACTGAACCCTTTTTCCAAATCCAGTAAAATCAGTACCAGCTATATCTTGATTCCAAACACTATTATATCTTATTATTCAGCAAATTTAGCTCATTATTCTATTGCTGTTTCAGGTCTGATAATGGGAATAAGGAAGAGATACATGCTGTGCTTAAAAAGCTTCAGGTACTTTCCAGCTGTGCTCTTTGATTAACTTGATATGTTGGAATGTCTAAATTAGATTCCCCTCTTTGAATTTTTACATGTGCCTTTGGTCTTTGCTTTAGACTTTTGCTCTGCCTTCTTCCGAAATCACTCTGAAGAGTTTGAATTTTTACTTGCATATTCGTCTCTTATGGACTTCTTTAACTGCTGACTGAAATAGGCATCCATCTTTCATATGGTTAGATTGTTATCTTCTTTTGGTTCTGTACCGGCAATAAAGTTGAATAAATTGCTTTATTGTCAGTCCCAGCAAGAGCAAATGCGGCTTAGCCATCAACAAGCTCAAAGAGAATGTCACCAAAAGGTAAACATTTTGGAAACTGTCTTTTAAAAGAAAGAAAAAACAGAAACAGAGAAGTAACTAGTACCATAAAATCTTAGTCCTGTTTTCCAAATCTTAGCTTCATATCAGCAACATAGTGTCTGGCAGTCCCTAAAAGAATAAAATGTTACGTTGTAATCATTTCTTTCAGTTCCATAAGGTGTGGGGACAACTGTTGAAGACTGGCTATCAGAATTCAAGATTCGCACATCAAGTGAGATGAAATAATTAAAATTGTTTAATTAATCATAGTAGGATGGTTCTAGGTAAATTGTTGGTTAACTTGAATTTTTGTATTGCAATTCTCAGGTGGAGAGATTTGCTTGTCTATATACAAGCCAAGTGTCCAATTTAAGCCTCTATTCCCCTGACAAATACTACAGACCAAGTGAAGATTTTATGCCTCATGAATTTGATATCCTGGCCATCTGAGAACATTATTTCTGTAGATAATGTTGTGTTTTGAGGAAGCATAGTTAATCCGAATCATGAGATGGAGTATGATAGCCTGCAATTGAATATAGTCGATCAAAGTGTAAATCATTATAGTCGTATATGAAAATCTGATGTTAGGATTCAAATTAGTATTCTGTTGTCTGTGGTACAGGAATTATTGCTCACCTCTGTATTTCCAAGTCTTCATAGATATGCAGCAGAACCCTGCTGCTAGCTTTACCCTTTGTAGGATCAATTGTGAATTTTGCACCGGCCTATATGATACCGTTCTTTGCTCTTTTACTTGTTCGGTGTGGGGGTTTATTTACTGACAAATATTGCACATATTATTTACGAGTATGGTGGACAGTACACCTATTTTGTGAGCACAGGTGAAGATGGTCCATTGAAACGAATCATTCGCCTTTCATGTGCGGAAGAGGTAATCTGCAGATACTTGTGTAGATATACTAATATCCTCCGTCCCACCAAATTTCATATATTATTAAAAAAGTAAAGGATGTTATCCACCACTATAAATAATAAACAATCTCAACTTTATATAAAACTTGAGTATAAAGTTTGATGAGACGGAGAGAATAGTACCTAGATAATATGCTCCACAGTTCCATTGTTGACGATTTACACATTGTCATAAGCTCATAGTGAGATAAGTATAACATATCAAATGTCATATATGAAGTTAACATATTAAGTATGTGAAATAAAAAAATAGAAAAGTTTAGTGACATTTTTTGTGAGCGAACACAACATCCAGGTGAAAAACAACTCATACATAGTTTGCTGAATTTCACGCTATTCCTTTCAGAAACGGAGGAATAAAAATCCTATTGATTGCATCTTTCTCGACCTCCGGTAAAGCGGTGGTTTAGGAAGTTTTCATACTTTTTGTGTAGTTTTGTAGCAGTATAAATGCTAGCTAATGGGCTAAGGCATATGGTGGTTGTACATAATATGCATTCATATTGATATGGATACATTTATATAAACACTAGTAATTCCAGTGTTCCTCTCTTTTCTGGTATTTTTGACAATATATATGCTTGCTTACATAAGCGCATGTAGAATAGTGACTTTTATACTAATTTACTATTTTTATTAATGTTGATAGTAATATTGGTACAACAGTGTGTGTAACAGAGTATGAAACAGAGCAGCGAAAATAAACAAAACATCAAAGCAAATAATCTTAGCAGGTATATAATTATACACATGCCGAAGCCTCTCGGCAAATATCCACTAAAATAATCAATGAATGTACAAAAAGATTCAAGAGACCTTGAACCACAAAACACTAGTCAGAATAGAAAAATTATATTCTCAATCTATCTAGAAGACTTAGCTAGAAGATATGCAAGACTAGTAAATGTGAAGAGTATCTATGCTATGACAATGAGTTCTTGCTTTTCACGAAGTACTCTTCACAATGAGCTCGATCTTGTATTTATAGATGTTCAATCTGACCGGATATGAGTTTTGTTGCTTATCCTTATCTTCAAAAGTCCACAAAATCTCAACTACCAATAGTCCTTTGCTTCGTGTTCACTCCAAGAACCAGTCGATCTTGATATCTTGTTGAGATATGATTTCTTTGGTGTCTCTCTTGATATAAGAAGACTCATGCACGACACAAAGACTAAACTCACGTGGAACTAGGTAAGTGTTAGTGAAGAATGGTAATTAAACAATAGAGTCCATAATCCTGCAAAGTGCAATATGTTGAACAAATGATGTTACATTGACTGTTGGTGCAACAGTTCATGCAACATCCTGCACTTTCAATCTCCTCCTTAATTCCTTTCTTCACAACACTCCTAGAAACACACACACACACAGATAAACAAACATAACAGAAGGAAGACAAGAATAAGACCTAAGAAAGACTTTTAGATTTTTTTAAAATAAGACACTACAAATACGATAGAGACAAACGCAGACACACAAGACAAAAGAAAGAAAGAAAATAATAAAAAAACTTAGACAAATAATTTTTTTTAAGACAAAATACACAGAAGTCTAGGACAGTTTCTCCAGCTCCAAACTATTCTCCCTCTTGAAGAAAGGAGAGAAACCAAAGTTCTCTCCCTGGAGCAGAGGAAGTATCTGAGCATTAATTTCTCAATCTGTTCCATGATAAGGGAGACGAATCTTGATGCATACCTGTACTTATTCACAACTAAAAATATCTGACAAATAGCATACCTCGGATAAAACACCTGCAGTGTCACTGAATTAGACAAGGAATTATGGATAACCAAGAAAACCAAGTATCAAACAGTGCAAAAGAACACAAACTCTCTATAGATACCAATTCATAATGGATAGTCGAATTTAGAAAAACTCCTGATATCATATTAGAGGTTGAGCAATACTACAAGAACCAGATTCACTATACAAACAGTTACTGCAACACCCATTCCCATAGTACTGACAAACACACCAAATAAGAACTCCCCCCCAAATGCAGACTCTAGACTCCTTAACAAACCAGAATGATCGGTCAAACAAGTCAACTCAAATGCTAACCCAAACTGAAATCAAAAGCAATGGGATCCAGTCCCCATCTTAACCCCTCAAAAAGTAAATTAAAACAAAGCAACTTAGTTGAGGCCTCTATGCAGACAACCCAGAGGTTACTATGAGTCGGCGAACCATGTCAAATAATTAAAACGCGCATGAATCCCGTCCAAAGCTTTGACTTATACGGAGTGAAGGCAAACACACGACTCATAGCATAGAAATTGGGTGCACAAATTATATATGATTCAATGTAGTCTTAGAGAATCGAGTGGACTGCAACATTACCAGTGCAACCCATAACAAAGTCACAACAAAACATGGTCCCCATTGGACTCTTCTTGGTTGGCCTTCATTGGGATCTTTATTGGCCATCATTGGGCTCTTTTAGTTGCTTCCAGAAAATTGGGCAATGGAGAGGAGAAAATCAGGCAGACATGATACCCACAATACTCAAGACAACAGAGAAAGAGAGAAAGAGAGAATGAAATCAAATCAAACCAGTAGCACTAACCTAGACACAAAACAAAAGCAGGAAAGACTAAAGCAACAATTGACACACATCACAAGCAAGAATACCACTATTGATCAGTGATGGCATGATAATAGTGGCAATGACGGTGCTCCTAATATATGTCCAACTCAAGAGATCTTCTCAAAATGAAGGCTCTGTTGGTGTCTATATGTTGGATTCAATCGAGTCTTTTTAGCACATGGTACCTAGTGTCTACATGTTTTGTGTTTGGGTTTCTAGTAATACATTTGTCACTAAGGATATCACATATCGTTGACAATGTGTCATTCGACAAACCATCACCAAGTAGCACATTTTTTTACCCATTCAAGATGAGTGACACAACTACCCATAGTAACACACTCTGACTCATCAGTGGATAAGGAAACACAATTTTGTTTCTTGATATACCATGAGACCAGATTTTTCCCTAAATAAGAGCATCCGCCACTCATGGATTTCGATAATCAATATCCCCAGTACAGTCCGAATGACTAAACCCAATGAGGTTAGTGTCTGTTTTCCTAGTGTACCATAATCATAGACTAGCAGTTCCAGATTTGTATTTGAGAATACGTTTAACGGAAGATAAGTGAATATCATTGGGATTAGATTTGTACCTTGCACACACGCATACCGAGAACATAATGTTTGGTCGACTAACTGACAAATACAAGAGACTTCCTATCATTGACCTATACAGTGTTGGATCAACAGTGGCAGTGGTATCAACATCGTGTTTGCTGAGTTTCACAATGGTGGAAATAGGTGAAGTGCAGGTCTTAGAACTGTCCAGACCAACAATTTTTACCAAGTTTCTGGCATATTCTCTTGAGACAGAAAGAGGCCATATTTTCCTTGCTTGATTTGAAGCCCTAGGAAGAAGTTGAGCTCACCAATCATGCTCATTTGAAGCGTACCTGTAATGGCTGCAACAAAAGTATCTACGAAGGTAGAATTAGTAGACCCAAACATAATGTCATCGATATATATTTGGGAGACACAAATATCAGAACCTTGGCGTAGAATAAACAATGTTCTATCAGCCTTACCACGAGTAAATCCGAAAGATAAGAGAAATTCAGTCAACCTATCATACCAAGCCCGAGGAGCTTGTTTCAACCCATAAAGTACCTTTTTTCAGTTTTAAAACATGGTTAGGGTGTTGTGGATCCTCAAACCCTTTGGGTTGTTCAACGTAGGCCTCTTTGTCTATGTAGCCATTCGAAAAGGCTTCTTTGACATCCATCTGTTGAAGGGTGAATTTAAGAGCACATGCAATAGCTAACGCTAATCTAATAGATTCTAACCGAGCTATGGGTGCAAATGTCTCATCAAAGTCTACTCCCTCAACCTGTGTGTAACATTGGGCAACTAACCTTGCCTTATTCCTAGTGACTACTCCATTTTCATCGCTCTTGTTCTCGAAAATCCATTTAGTGCCTATTACATAAACACTATTTGGTCTAGGAACTAGAGTCCACACTTGATTAGTTTCAAACTGGAGTAATTCATCTTGCATAGCATCAAGCCAAAAATTATCCTTTAAAGCCTCTTTTACATTTTTTTGGTTCAACAAGAGATACAAAGCAAGAGAAGTTTACATGTGTACCTTCACGGTTGGTACATAGATTTGACCTTACCATGTCCTTGTAGTTGATCCTTGGCTTGCTTCGAAGGTGTCTTCTTTCGGTGACATCCTCAATGATTTGGGAGGTGGGGTGGAACTTCCGAATCCTTGGTGGAGGATATCTTTTGGCATTATCTAGTGCCTGAGAAGTGGATTCCTGGAAGGTGTCAGCCTCAACTACATGATTTGCTGCAGTGTCCTCATTATCATAGGAGCTGGATTTCTACGGTGTTGCTGTAACAATGGTTGCAACATTGGTAGTCACATCTGCTTCAGATGTATCTAATTGCGGCTCCAGGTTTGGATGTTCCTGTGAGTTCACCATCTTAGTGTTGAGCATCTCTGTACATGTATGAATCTGAGACTGAACAAAAGAAATATTTTCATCAAATTTGACATTGACTGAGTCTTGAACAACCTTGGTGCGAGGGTTATAAACCCGGAATGCATGGTTGTTCCAAGAGTAGCCAACAAAGATTCCCTATTCAATCATGTTATCAAACTTCCCAAGATGCTCCCTGTCATTTATCATGTAGCACACACAACCAAAAACATGAAAATATTGAAGGTTGGGTTTCTTTCCTGTTAGGAGTTTATAGGGAGTGAAAGTAGTACCAAGTCTCAAGTAAACACGGTTAATGATATGACACGCAATGTTCACAACCTCAGCCCGTAAACGTTTAGATAAACACATAGAGCTAAACACAGCTCTACTCATCTCTTGAGCAACAAAGTTTTTCAAATTCTTCATGGAACCTATCATATGTCTAGAGCAACCATTATCAAAGTACCAAACTATCTTATGATGAGCACTTAAACCAGATAACACAACATTGCACTTTAAATTCAGTTCAGACTGCTTATCGTCAGGTATAGGTATCCAAACTTTCTTGCCTTTGTTTGTTTTCACCTATGGTTCAGCTGATGTTGCTACCACTGTTGTAGTAACATCAGTTGCGACAGTGGTCGCAATATTGGCTGAATTTTTCCTATTTTTCAAAAGAAAGTAGTATTGTTTCTTGTGCCTAGGTCGTAAACAAAATTGACACACAAACGTTTTCTTAGGCTGTTTTTCTTTTCTTTTACAAACTTTGGTGCATTTTTTTCAAGAAAGCAAAATATTTTCCTTTATTAGGTGTGGAACAAAGAGCCTTAGAGTTTGAGAAACCAAGACCATTAGTACCTTCATTACCTTGACATATGGCACTATTCATTGCAACTGTACATGCATTCCACTTGACTAGGATTGTCTCGGCTTTCTCTAGCTTGGTGGTCAATTCTTGGATCTCAGCATCCTTCTTGGTCAACAAGACCTTTAATCGAACCAGTGAATTCTTGAGTTCAACATTCACCCTTTTCAGAGGTTTGACAGATTTCTTCATCTCCTTGTACTTCTACAAGATATCTTCAGACATAACATGTAGTTCATGGATTCATTGATCTCGGCCTAAGTCTAGATCTGGAGAGGAACATGTGTCAGACATACGTAATCCATGCGAACAACATAATTTATATTCAAATTGTCAGTGGCTTCATGCTCATCAGAGAAATAGTTCTCTGGATCATCGTACCCAAAATATATAACTTGTTATTGTTCTTATCACTATTGCTGACACAGTGACTCACACATTGTTTCTCTGAATTCTTACTAGTTATAATAGTTGAAAGAGACATAGCCTACTGATCGGAATCCTTAGAATTATCAGATTCATCGACTTCATTATTTGAAGTCTTATCATCATTCAGATCCTTAGTGAACTTCCTTTCAAGAACACTTGTATCACCTTCACAATGAATTTGTAAAGTTTCCCAAGCATCCTTGGATGTCATACAGTTTTGAATGAGTGTACACATGTGGATATCAATGTAAGAGTATATTTCATTGAGAGCTTTCTTGTTGTAGGAAGATTCCTTCCTTTCATCATCCGTCCATTGACTTTCTGGTTTGATTAACACATCACCATTAGCATTAGGTGCTAATCGTGGTATCTTATAACCATCCAACACAAATTTCCAAGCATATATATCAATTGATTTGATATGTGCTCTTAGTCTTGGTTTCCAATGGAAATAATTTGGATCATACAAAATGTGCAACCTATTCGAATATGGATTAAGTGGATCCATGTCAAGAAGTACAAAAGTCCATTACACCAATCGGTTAGGTGGCTGGCTCTTGATGCCAATTGAAAGAATTTAGGACTGTGACTTTTGTACTAATTTGTTGTTTTCACTAATGTTGGTACCAATGTTGGTGCAACAGTGCCTGTAACAGAGTATGAAACAGAGCAGCGAAAATAAACAGAACAACAAAGCAAATAATTATATACCTGCCGAAGCCTCTCGGCAAATATCCACTAAAATAAGAAATGTATGTACAAAAAGATTCAAGAGACCTTGAACCACAAGGCACTAGTCAGAATAGAAAAACCCTATTCTCAACCTATCTATCTAGAAGACCTAGCTAGAAGGTATGCAAGACTAGTAAACGTGAAGAGTATCTATGCTATGACAATGAGTTCTTGCTTTTCACGAAATACTCTTCACAATGAGCTCAATCTTGTATTTATAGATGTTCAATCTGACCGGATCAAGCCCATGAGTTTTGTTGCTTATTCTTATCTTCAAGAGTCCACAAAATCTCAACTACCAAGAGTCCTTTGCTTCGTGTTCACTCCAAGAACCAGTCGATCTTGATATCTTGTTGAGATATGATTTCTTTGGTGTCTCTCTTGATATAATAAGACTCCTGCACGACACAAAGACTTAACACACGTGAAACTAGGTAAGTGTTAGTGAAGAATGATAATTAGACAATAGAGTCCATAATCCTGCAAAGTGCAATATGCTGAATAGATGATGTTACATTGACTGTTGGTGCAACATTTCATGCAACATCCTGCACTTTCAGCATGAATCATGCAGCTGACATGACATAGTAGTACAATTCAAGATAACTATTAAATAGCAGGGCCGTCTTCGAGATTTAAGGGGCCCTGTGTAAAATTTTCAAACGAGGCCAAAAAAAATAAAAATATAATATAAAAATAATGAACTCTTTATAGAAAGCAATTAAAAAAAATCATCCAATGCAAATGATTGACATCTATTTCTACTTAAATATTATAAACGACTAAAAATTACTTTAAATTAAGACTTTTTAGTTTTTTCCTAAACAAAATCATCAATTATGCTCTTCATAACTTTTTGTGCGATATTATTCTCATTTTTTAATTATGCGATATTATTCTCGTTTTCTAGTTGCTAGTCCATTGAATCGTTTTTATGCCTCCACCGTCCACACAATCACACTCAAACAGGAAATAGTTAGTAGCATAAATTAGAATACACAAAATTCATATATTTATAACCACTATCAAGCTACAATTGTCCAAAACATATATGCCATGTCCTCTACAATTTCAAAACAGCCAAAAATAAAAGTAAAAGCAAGAATCCTACTCAAACATAAACATCATAACTCTGTACGAAAATGAAAAAATTGTCAAGATCATGACCTGATGATAAAAAAAACAAATTTCTCCGAATTATGATACTAACACTTAAGACATAATTCAAGAAGTACAGTAAACAATTGAATGGATAAAAAAACAAAATGCCTCTAACCAAGCCAGGCAAAACCAGTACCAAATTTTTATCCAATATTTAGCTGTTCATTATCATAATCAACAAAATGCAACTAGTTGGGGGTAAAAATCCCTTGGGTGTAACAAAAATTATCTAGCTCCACTAGCTTAGGATACTTCGGCAAAGATAATCTCTAGCTTCGAACTTGATCACCTCGAATCCGACCCTGCACAAATGACTAGAGTGGGGGGTTAGCACCTTTAGATCCGGCTTGCCTTGGATCAAGCCGGATGGGAGACTTTACTCGAGAGTGATTATAAGTCTACTCCGTATAATTGAAGGTCTAAAGCTTATACGAAAGTGTGAAGATCAAGTGAGCTTGTTGATTTACCTTGAGAAGTGCGCCCTATTTATAGAGTTTAATTTTTAAAAGGTGTAGACCTTTTTGGATTGTGTCAAGTGTAGGGCTAAGATTAAGCCAACAAGGCTTTTTTAAGCCCATGGACGGTAGGATTATCATAACCCATATAGCTTTTGGGCCTCTAGATTAGTCATTTCGTAGGATCTTTGAGGGATTGTCGTCATCTCGTCTGAGAAGACATCAGAGGGTAATGTTCCGGGCTATGACGTCTGGAACCGATTACGCCCTCCCCTACTTGACGTGTTATGATTTGCCACACTTGGTTCTCTTTCAGGTTCGGATGAGGGCTCATATGTGATTGTGATCCGGACCTGCCTCCTTTCGGATGTAGCACTTTGATTCGTATATCCTTATCACGGTATTCTTGCATGTTTTGGCCTGTCTTGACCTCGGATGGCCTTTAGCTCGGATCCTCGAGACCTTGTCCTTGTAATACCGTGATGTCTTAGGATCCATTCATGAGACATGCAAATAACGGATTGGACATATTCCCGTATTAATATATGTCCCTCTAGTTTCCAAGTATCTTGGTAGAAGATAGTTGTGAACTATAAAAAGAGAAGTCTTTTGTTCAATCCGTTCCATGAGAAAAAAAACCCGGGTCCAATGGTTCTTGAAGTTCTTTTGAGAGTATCTCCCCCCCTCCCCCCTCCTTTTTTCTTACAGTCCGAAGTAGAAGACTTTGGATTGTAACTCTGAGAGACATTTCTCGAACGTCCAAACCGGAACTCATATGAGAGGATGCATTTACCATCCGGATGTTGAGACAACCGGAGTGATTGTTTGCATGGTGTAACCCTGCCCGAGGCGGCGATTGATTGACCAATTGTGTCTTTTCGTCTTCTGAGTTGTATTGTGATCGTTGGATCAAACATATCGACGGAGGGTTTAAACAGGTAAAAAGCAATAAATGCTTGTGCTACCCAAATGATCCTCCTATAAATAGGGGTTGCAATTTTCATTTTTCACCATCGTTCAAAGAAAATTTCAACCCATCCGAAGCAATGAAAAGTTACCCGAGGTAAATTCTGCCTTTTGCGTTTGATTTCGGATCTTTCGATCTCCGGATCCTAAATATCTTACTTCGATCTTTGTCATGCAAGATGTCGAAGAATCAATCTGGTCCATCACGTTGGGTGCATTACCAAGACGAGTATGATGCTCGTCGCTTTGTGCACCCGTCGGCTCCTATCCCGGATCCTGATCCATTCGAGTCTCCTATTTTCCCCGGCTATCAAGGATGGCGAGACCTGATTAACTGTGACTGTGGGGTATGGAACTCTCCTGCGTACCCGGGTGAAGGGACCTCGGCGGATCCAATTATTTTGGATCCGGTCCTGCGTGAGCTGCCGTGCCCACAGAAAGATCTGTGGGAGTTGAAGGAGATTGGTCGCAGGGTCAATCGCTGGCAAGCCGAGGCACGGAAGAAAAGCACAAGGAAGGCTCGGAAGAAGGCGAGGATGCAGATGGGTCCAGATACTGGTGTGGAGACTGACGAGTCCAGTACGAACGATCCATCATGGTGAAGGCAGGGTATGCCCCGTTAAGTATGTAATTCATCCAACTTTTGCTACTTCGGACAAAAATTTCCTTCGTCTTTTGTAATTATGGTCCTTATTTTGCTCCACTCTCCGCTTGGACGGTTTTTCGGATACATATATTAAACTTATAGATATCAAATTTTGCATGTTCTTCAGATAAAATAAATGTCTTGCTTATTCGAATGATCCTCCGTATTTTGCACTTAGAGTAGAACGTCCGAGGTAATCTGGTGGAATGTATCCGAAGGGAATAAGTCCAGCAATGATCCATCAAAACTTAATTGAAATCGGATAGCTAGGGCAATACATCCGAACGTGTTGTCATCCAAAGGTATATGATATCCGGGGGTGGGGGGGGGATACCTAACATCGTCAAGTGCATTAATGTCCGACTACGTCTTTTCAACTTCCCAAATGATCTCATCCGTTGGATCAAAAGTAATGGGTGGTTAGATCGTGGAAACGATTGCCTCAGCGGTTGGATTTCCAAAATTATTCCCCTCTATAAATAGGGGTGCCGTCAGCGTCAGTTGTATCGCTATTTTAGAGAGTGGATTTGTGAGCTAAAGAGCATCCGAAGCAAATCAATTGAGACATCTGAAGCAAAACCTGCCCTCGATCCAATTTCTGAGTGAAATCAAGTAAGTATCCGAAGCCTTTAGCTCTTTAATTCGGAATGTTCTTACTTCGTCTTAGTCTTTACTGTTATCCACACGTGCTGCTTATATTGTGTATAATGCAACTGTCGTTTATTCGGATGTAGTCGAGAAACCTGAACACGTGTAGTCGAGTAGGATATTCCGAGTAGAGCTAACTACGCTTGCTAACTTCGAACTTAAGTTAGGGCTAGGAAATCCAAAATTAAGGTCTGAAGAGAAATGCCTTGGATTAATTCATCGTAAAATGCTTGCCTAGGTTAAATCGAACCTTTTAGACTTACCCTTTACTTCCTTCCTTAGGATGTCTGATAGTGATAGCTAGAACGTCCGAGAAGGTCGCAGTTACGAATCCGATCCCGGGTCTAGCACGGATAGAAAGTTTTATTCTGTTACTTCGGAAGAGCGGGTTGATATAGAAGCCGGAGATGTTGCTGAGGAGCAATATCGTGAATCCAACCAGATAGAGATCGATATGACCTGGAGGTAAGTAGTTCCTCATGTCGTCTTGTCGTACCTGATTCCATGGATCCGGATCGTCAAGATCAAACAACTACTCCTACTTCGCATACTGTAACCCTTCACTACACTACCACTTGAGAGATTGGCGCTGCCTCCAGATCTGATAGTGGTGAACTTCCTCCTGAGGTCGGTTTTCTATGCCATAATTTGGGTCATAACACTCGTATTCGTCCTTACCAATTGCCGCTTATCCCACATCCCCAGGAACCTCTGATTGTGATGGTAGAAGATACGACCGATGCGGCTCCGGAAGTAGCCGTTTTCAAAACAGGTACGGAAGATACAATCTGAGTAGTTACCCCTCTTCGAGCCATTGAAGTAATAGACGTCGATGAGTTAGAATGTCCGGATGCTGGGTGACTCAAGTTGTTGTTCCGAAGGGTGAAGCAGAGGAGAAGGAAGAAGCTGAAACTGCTAAGCAGGAGGCGGCCGGAGAAGAAGAGGAAGAAGAAGAAGACACTGTGGGACATCGAGTGGCCGGGTTTATGATATCAAGTACCCGAGGAGAAGGACGGATGTCGTCCATCCGGACATTACCGGACAGCTAAACTCGGATTAGACTCTTCCAACTCAGGCAAGCGAATTGACTGAGGAAAGGATGAAAGATATCCGGGCTCGTACGAGATCCCTGAATCTCTAGAGTTAACTGTCCCAGATCCCCAGCATGCCTTCTACAATCCTCCTGAGTGTTGTATGGCGGTGTATGAGGTTTCACTTCACTGCGGGTGGAGGCTCCCTGTTGCCCTGCAGTTCTTTGGATCTTCAATGATCTAAATTTGAGTCCGCACCAGATCATTCCGAACTCATTGTGCAACCTCATGTGCTTCGGAGTCCTTTACAAGCATATCAGAATTCATATGAATACTACAAACTTCAGAATGCTCTTTGAGATTAAGGCTAGCAAATCCCATCCGAACTTCTACTCTTTTTTTGTTCGGTCTGGATATGCCTTCTTCGAGGATCCGATCTCATCGCTGGGTGTTGAATGGTGGCAGAAGTATTTCTTTGTCCGTCCGACATTGAAGGAGGGCAAGCCCTAATCTAGTCGAGAAAAATGGGTGTTCCCGAAGATTTTCTCCCGAGATACATTTCCCTTCAATCGTACCCCGACAAGGAACTTGCTTTTGTGGATGCAGGGACTCCAAAAGAAGCATCAGACTCAGTCGTCCTTCTTCCGGGGGTTGATTTGCCAACCTTTATCCTATTTTGCCGGGTTGGCCCCGGAATGTTATTATGGTGATCCGCCACACGACTTTGGTCAGTAATAGGACCGTTCCTTAGATATTCGAAGTTTTCTTGATCTTCAAGTTTTTGTTAATATTTTTGCAAAGTGTAAATGATTCGGGTCTAACCAATCTTCTTCCTATCATGCAGAGTATTGGTTTGATTACGTCATGTCTTCGTTGCTTTAGTTGAAGCGGAAGCAAAAGGAGGACCAGGATCAAGAGATAGCCGACCAGTTGCGCTCCTGGACCATTAAAGTCTCCACTACCTTTCCGATGGAGGATCCCGTAAATGCGGCTACCTTTTTGGACCAGAACCTCTAGCGGGTCTTCTAAGGGCAGGATGCACTCAAGATGCCTACCCCGAGACAAGGGAAGACTAAGGCCGGGAAGGAGGCCGATGCAAGGAATCCACCGAAACCGTCTGGATCCTCTACCTCGAAGGCAGTGTCCAGGATGAAAAGGGCGTCCGAAGGGCCGACTCCCCCGGCAAAGAAGGGGAAGGAAAAAGTGATTGCGGTCCTCGACTCGGATGAGGATTTAGAGGCCGAGGTGACCCGATTGGTGGCGATGAGCGTGGTGGAGAGGATAGCCGAGCTAGCCGAGGCAAACCAGAAGGTGAGTTATCCGAGGCTTTTAGACTTCAAATATTTATCTTTCTTGCTCTAACAATAATCTCCTCGGAACTGCTATTTGTAGTTGACTGCTGTAGTCCGGGCTTGCACCCATGTGGTGGGATTGATACTCAGCTCTCAAAGTCCGAGGTGAGTGTCGA
The DNA here is from genome assembly GCA_036897095.1 of Plantago elongata. Classification (NCBI taxonomy): domain Eukaryota; kingdom Viridiplantae; phylum Streptophyta; class Magnoliopsida; order Lamiales; family Plantaginaceae; genus Plantago; species Plantago elongata. The sequence continues at coordinate 3,496 of JAYMSP010001966.1, read as the reverse complement.
GGAGATTGAGGGAAAGTACCAAGACTACAAGAGGAAGTACCTGAGCGTGTCCTCTGAGATGCGTAAATTGGTCGAGAACTGCAATGAACTGGCGCAAGATTTGGCCAAAGTCTGGAGAAGGGTCTTTCGAATTTCTTGGAGCTGACCCGAAGCTTCAAGGACCAAATGCTCGACAATCTCCGAGGGGCTCGAGTAGAGGCTGCCCGGGACTTCCTGTCCTCGCTCTCCTGCAAATTCCATCTGATGACCTCGACGGATGATGACCGGGCAGAGGGGTTCAAGGCTGCTATCGGCCAACTTCAATAGAAGGGGAAGCTTCCGGACAATTTTCGATCCGAAGTTGAGGGCTTGAGTGCTTACAACAATCCGGATGGTACTCGCTACATCGGAGAGCTCATCAATGATGCCAAATTAATGAAGGATGAGTTCGTGGAGCTGGTTAATTCGGAGACCCCTGAACTAAAATTTAAGCATGGGGGTCCCTTCCTTCTGGATTTTGTTCCCGATGTCCTACTTCAGCACCTCTTGGTTCCTCTCGGGACCTATCCCGCGCACAACCGAGACTTGTTGGCACTTCCGGCTCCTATCCTTAGACAACCGAAGTTGGACCTGATGGCCATGGCTCCAGAATATTTTGAAAGGATGAGGAAGAGGCATGAAGCTGAGAAGGCAAGGGAGGCTACTGGAGAGGGGAGTTCTCAGGCCCCAGAGTGAAGAAATCTTGAAGGCGGAGTATGCTATGTAGACTTTGTATGGTCTTCGGACCTTAAGACAATTTATCTTTCTCGAACCCTTTATTTTCTGTTGAATAATTTTTAATGTCAGCTTTTACTTTGGATAACGTTTGCTGGTGACGAGGCCTCGACTTTCTAGTTGGCTTGTTTGAATTTCCCTGCTAAATGATCGTTAAATATTTGCAACTCTTATTTGTTCGGAGAAGATGTTGTATGTTCTATTCAGATGTTTCAATATTGTAATTGTTTCTTTGAAGTATGATTTCTGTTTTAACTTCTTCAAGCTTTTTCATTCGGATGTGTGTATGATATATTCGAACATTTATGAGTTGTGTCTGGTTTACAATCATTTCTTAGTTCGGATTATACTATACCTGAAACTCTTTCATCCGAAGCAATGTATTCGGGAGTAAATGAGCCAAACCTTGAAAAAGATAGCCGTTGTATTGATTTGACGGAAATACTAATTACAAACGGCGAGTCAGAATGACCTATTTAGTATCTCCGAATAAAATAGAAATGAAGAATAACATCCTAAGCATAAAACTTCTGCAGATTTCTTGGGTTCCAGGTTCTCTTGAGCACTCTACCTTCGAGGTCCTCCATCTCGAAGCTTCCATACGTACCTTCCCAATTGGGTTTGAGTTTCCTAACATGGCTAAGGATATCAGCTCTCCTCAAGACCAAGTCTCCGATATGGATATCCTTGGTGCACACATTTTTGTTGTAGGCTCGAGCAATGGAACTTTGATACCTAAGGATGTGAGCTAAGGAAGAACTTCTCTTGTCCTCCAAGAGCTTGAGCTCATATACCCGAGCTGATGCATTCTCTTCAGGTTGATATTGTCGGATCCTTTGAGTCTCTACAATGACTTCTGAGGGTATGACTGCCTCGGAACCATATACCAAGGAAAAAGGGGGTTTCTTGAGTTGCAGTCCTCGGAGTGGTCCGATGCGCCCAGAGCATACCATCCAAGTCGTCGACCCAACTTCCTTGGAAAGTTAAGTCTTTTCTCTAGGATTTTTACAATGGTCCGGTTGGTAAACTCAACTTGTCCATTACTTGGGGGTACCCAACCGAAGTAAAGCACTGTTTCATTTTTAAGGACTTGCACCACTCCTTAAGCTTTTGCCCGGAGAACTAATCTCCGTTGTCTGAGACGAGGATCCTTGACAATCCGAAGCGGCAAATGATATTCTTCCAAATGAAGGTTCGGACTCGGGCCTCAGTGATGGTAGCTACCGCCTAGGTTTCTACCCACTTCATCAAGTACTCTACGATTACAATCATAAATTTGTTTTGCTGAGCACCTCGAGGGAAAGGTCCCACAATATCAATGTCCCATTGATCAAATGGGCACGAGATGATTGACGGAATCATCGAATTACTATGCCTGTGGGGATGTTGGCGTAGAACTGACAATCACCGGAGGTTCGGGCGTAGTTAGCCGAGTCTTTGTCTATTTTAGGCAAATAATAACCCTGCCGGATGATCTTTTGTGCCAAAGTTCTTCCTCCGGAATGACTCCCGCAACTGCCACTGTGTATTTCTTCTAGAACAATTCAAGCCTCTTGGGGTCCGAGACAACGTAAGTAGGTTCCATTGAAGGATCTTTTGTAAAGGTCATCTTCAAGTAGGAAGTATCGGGGCGCTCGACATTGAACCCTTCGGGCTTCTATGGGATCCGATGGTAATGTGCCATTCCGAAGATATACCAGAATATCCGTCATCCATGTCCTTTCCGAATCTAGTTGATATATCGGGAGTTCCTGACCATGGAGGGAGGAAGTCCGAAGAGTCAAGAGGATTATGCTTCTTGTATCCACAACTTCGGATGCTGAAGCGAATTTGGCGAGGGAGTCCGCCTTCTCATTGTATGACCTATCGAACCTCGAGAGAGAGAATTCCTCGAAGTTTGACACGGCCTCCTTGAGTCTCTTGAGGTATAGCACCATATTTGGACCCTTGGTGATAAAGGCTCCAGAATATTGAGATTCGACCAGCTGGGAATCTGTATAAGCTCGAATTTTCTTCACTTGTAGTGCCCTTGCTATCCGAAGACCCACCAGAAGGGCCTCGTGTTCGGCCTCATTGTGGGTCCCATGAAAATCTAATGTAATCGCAAAATCAATTTGGGCTCCTTCAGGACTCCGGAGATGAATCCCTATTCCCCCGAGTCTACCATTGGATGATCCCTCCACCTGCAAAATCCAGGCCGACATTTGTTTCTCCAAGCCTTTCTCGGATGTCACTTTTTTCCTCTTGCATCTGGACATCTTTTGAGTCGGATGGAGTAATTTTTATTACTGTATCCGAGTCTTCCACGATGAACATCCACTGATCCCCGAAGAGACCATTTTTGTGGTCTTGTTCCTCTTCCTCTATCAGTAGTGATTCGGATAAGGGCGCCTCAGGTAATATCTCCGAATCCACCAGTTCGAGACCCGTGGGTTCCGGATCATTGGTACCCTCTTCCGGGAAGTCGACTAGAAAATCAGCTAGTACCTGAGCTTTCTTGGTTGACGGAGCCTGGTACGAGATATCATACTCGCTTAGTTCGATTGCCCACTGCGACAGTCTTCTTGATTGTTCCGGCCTTCCCATTACTTGCTTAAGGGGCTCTGTTAGGAATATCTTTTAGTATTTTGATCAATCACCATGTAACTTATCTTTAGTACAAAAAGGTGACTAGTACTCTCGGTTCACTTGAACTTTGTAAAGAGAAAATCACTTAGTATGTTAGTTTAGTTGAAACTTGTAT
>JAYMSP010001965.1:0-27383 GCA_036897095.1 Plantago elongata | reverse complement strand
TAGGCAATGCCTCCAGCCTCGTATCAGCAAACATGTTAGTCTCGGGCAAACCAGTTCCTGTATCAAGGAGCTCGTGGTCCATCGAATCAGGCATAGAAACTCTAAAAGAAGAGAAATGGGCTAATAAATAATCACACAAAGAGCCAAGGACTAATTCAATCCGAAGCACATAGACAAGCAAGGAAAATGTTTCGTCGGTAAATGGATCTTTTAGTTCTTCGGGCTCAAAAATTACACTTTACTAAAAAAAATAAAATATAGAGTATAGAACAAACATATAAGTGGCTTTTTAGGTATATAGTTTTCATAGAAGTATAGACGCAAAGAGGACATGAATTGTTAGTCATGCATGAGTTAAATACCAAATTATACAGCGGTGTTTAATAAATTAAATATAAGCAGAAGATATTCCTTTCCTTTTATATAATATAATGTCAGTCATCATAAATAAGTAAAGTAGTCGTGGGTATATATACCCAACATCTATCTAATGAGAAAGAATATACTTTAATTAATAGTAGTAAGAATTCTAATCTATGCATTTCTTACTTTTCCAACTTTTTCTTTTTCTATCGAACTATAAAAGGTACGCTTTTGAAGAAAATAAAGATGCAGCGACTAGTCGTGAGGTGCTCCAACAACATAACCAAGACGCGTGGGAAGTAGAGATAATCTCCTTCTGGGTGTACTTTTTCTACTTATTATGTATGAAAGATGTACTTAACTTTGTATGAAAATAACCTGCTCATAGTGCTTATTTTGATCCTAAGAATGGACTTTTCCAGGCATAGACGAGCACAAAAATGTCAAGGAAGATTTTACTTTTTTTATTCTTTTGGTTCAATCAAGGACTTCACAAAATTCATTAAGACTACTTATAAACAACCAAATTAATAGAGCTCTTAGAATGCATATCATAGATTAACAGGCATAGAACAAACTCGAGGAAGAGATGTTCGAATTCTATTTTATAGATGTAATAAGAATAAATAAAAACGTGCAATTCAAAAAGAATGTTACAAACAGGGTATACATATTACGGAGACAAGAGCAAGCGTCTAACCTATTTATGCCCGTTAGGTGATCCAATTCCAGGTATTATTTCCAAGGGCTCGTAGGCTTTACTAAATTTACATTATAATAATATGAATAAAAACTCTAAAGAGTATATTTCTTTTCTGATATAGATAAGTAACGTTTGGCAAAGAGTGGAGACACAGGTAATGGGCCTACGACATGTAAGCTTACAAGCGAGAAAGCTCGAATAGATGAATAGTAGAACTGTGCATATTCATTATTAATTACTTTACTAGGCTGTCTGTAAAAGACTTATAATCTATTTTTCTTAGGAATCAGCAGTTGTTTTTAACTTACGTCGAATTATTTCTATCATAGCAAAGAATCAATCACTCTTTTCAAACAAGGTCTAACTTTGTCATTTCTTCTGTAACATCTGTAAAAATTGTATATTTCGGAATGTAATCAGCAATAGCAGTTGGGTTGTTTGTTTTCACCTGTCATTTTTCCAAAAGACTTTTTAGTTATTAGTTTATAAGCTGCTTCTAATTCTTAATAATACTAAATAGAGCTCCTAAATATCCTCTCTTTTGGAACACCTGCTTTTGACATAGATTTGACATAGAAGAGCACTTACTCATGTATGTAAAATAGAGCGCAGGGAAATAAAGTCAACAAGTAACCAATAAGGACATACTATGACTAAAAAGATGGTCAAACATAATATGTCGGACTTAGAAGTAATCCAAAAGACACAAGGCGCCCTTATCTGAACTTGTAGTTTTTTCTTTGGCTCATAAGTTTAAGTTCTCTTTCCAAAAAATAAGGAAAACTGTCTATAATAATTTATTTAACATAGTATAAGAAAGAAATTTCAGAGTATAAATAGAATAAAATAAATAATTCTAATCAAGAATAAGGTAAGGGTGTAATAATATTATAGTGTTCTTTATACAGGATGACGAACTGACCGATGTTGAAATCTAATTATGCATTTATAATATAGACATAATAAACATCATTCTAATACAAGCATTTTCGCAGCAACCTAACAAGTTCTAGTCCAAGGTTTACTTTCTTCTTTTTTTCCTTTCTTTTAGTTTTCCCTACGAAATATTTCGGGCTATAAGTGGTATGGTGGTTCCCTTATAGCAAACGATACAGCGAACTTTAAAAAATTAGGTGATAGCACGTTTTAAAAGAAAAGCCCAGTAGTTTTTCTGAAGAATAAGAATTTAATATATATTATATTTAGAATAGGTCATTCTCATAGCTAGAAAGTAACCTCCATGATTTAAGTGTGTTGGTATTTTAATTTTAACATGATGAAAAAAGATGGATGAGAAACTTAAGTAACAGGACGTCTTTTCTACCTATTTACTTCTAGCGGAAATTAAGGGTATAAGAGTTTTATGGATTAAATAAATAATGAGAAGTTAGACAAATCCTATAAGAATTGACTTAATTCGAATGTTTTTGTTTAAGATAAGAAGCTCCAAATTTCTCTACTAAAAATTGCTTATATAATATTTATGACAATTAGTAAATATATATATAGTAAATAGTAGTAAGGTATAACGATAAGAATAATGTTCGCCTAAGTAATCAAAATAAAATAAATGTTAATTTTGTGAGTATTAAGAGTAGATATAATAGAAAAATTTCTAAACAAGTAATACACAATAAGTCTTTTTCTAATATGTGGCTAAGACAGACACGAGCAAAATAGAAAGCATATAATAAAGTTTGAAAAGGATAACGTGCATTTTTTCATAATAAATAAAGTAGGAAGCGTTCTATAATCTATGTATTTCTTCCCCTTTCCCTCACTTTCATACGACGTGATTATTATGTCGAGCTATAAACGAAGAATAACATTTTGTGCTAACAAGAAGGAACTCCCAGGTATTTTTCAAAGAATAATTGCGGAGAACTGCTTATTATAGCTATGCTAGCTAAAAAGTAAATATTGTAAAGTAAATGTAGACTCGTAGGTAACATCAGACCGCCTAAAGTAATATAAAGGATGCGTGGAATTTCTAGACTAAGAACTTCGGATCAAAGGGCGCACTATGAACAAAGGATAACGAAAAAGAACGCCAAGCAAATATCTAAGATATGTGTAGAAGTCAAAAATAAAAGATGTATGGTTTCCGCGCATAAAACGAGAGTTTGCGAGTCTCCATATACCTAACCCATTCATTATTGAGATTTTTATTTAGTATGATAGTCAATAAATATTTTGGGGGTTGTTTGATCGACAACATAATCTATATTTTAATTGGTTACTAGATGTTCTCAGGTTGTAATACTATAGTACAAAGCAATCCTTTTTTCTTACCTCCCTATTTATTTACTTTCTATATTTCTTATATACAAGTACATATACCAAAATAGATGTATGTTGATGAGTAGCATCACTTTTCAGAGGTTGTTTTCTCACGTTTTTAAGTAAATCTTAGCCTTTGTCTGCACTTAATAATCTATTAGTCATCTTTAATAAAAGCTTTATAAAGGTTCTTTCTCGTGTTTTTTATTATATATACGTAGCTGAGTTATTAAATGCTAAGGTACAAAATAGAATCTTTGAAACTTTTCTAATATAATACAAGTGTCTAGGAGTGGCGGCGGCCTAAGTCGTTTTGATCATGCACTTCTCTTTAAAGAATCTATTTTCTAATTTCACTCCAAGGTATTTTTCAATAGTCATTTTTCGATTAGAAAACTCTATATTTTCCGTGATAACTTTTTATATGTGGATCATACTAGTTTTTTGTAGTAAATTAGACATATTTATACAGAGAAATATAAATCTAGCATGTGTCAGATTGTAGTTTTATTATTTCGGCTACTTCTACTTCGTCTCGGTATGATAGGGTATGTCGTCATTCTTTACTTTCTTTTCACGCAATTAATTCATGACTATAGAATAACTTTCTATTTTAGTTATTAAAAAATCCTAGCAACGTAAATATGTTATATCATCTTTTTATGCTTAACTGTTTTTTTTATCAATCATCCTATTAGTAAACCCGTTGACTATAGTTGTAGGTACTTTTTTGTTTTTCATTTGTGCAAATGAAAGAATAGGCAGAAAGTGAAATATTCACTTATAGGAAATAAGGAAGGCTTATTAAAATAAGGATCATAATCATAGTAGACACATGCTTCTCTTATTTTAACTAGTTATTATATAGATATAAGAAGTTTGCTTCGAATGTAGTAAAGTAAACCCCTTATTTTCTTGTCTTGTGTGTGCGAGTCTTTACTTCGACTTAACTTTTAAAACTTAAAAGTAAAAGGAGAAGCAGTAAAAAAACAGTTGTAAATTTCCTTCTAATCATACAACAGTAAAAGTCAATTATCTAAAAGAAGGGGACTCCTCAGATAAATTGGAAAAATCAACCCAGGTGTACCAAAAACTTCTAAATGAAAGAATGGTACTTTGCAAACTCCAAAGAATCTCTATTTTATGTGTTTGTTTTTTTAGAACTACTGAATCGTAGAGTTTTGTAATCCCTCTGCTGTATAGACGAAAAAGGTTATAATTGTAGAAAAGAAAAGAGTCCGTTGAAGGGAAAAAAGTGACCATGTTATAAACACGTATTGGTTTATTTCGGTTTAGTAAGTTATTAACAGTTACATTTAATTTAATGGCGTAAAGAGAACTCTTTGATGTATATTGATATTGTATTCTTAGGAGGAGGAGACCACACCGCAGTATATTTTTCTTTATTTCTTTAACTAATACCTGGTTTTTCTTTCGGCAATAATCTTTGGTATTGTTTGTAATCTTCTTATCCAACAAGATTCTTTATGAGTCTTAAATTTTGTATATAAGTTTTCAAATAAAAAGTGATATAGGGAGAATATGGTGTTGTCTATTTCATTTTACACAAGCTATAATCTGTCTACATCCGTTTTTCTTTCATAGCTATATAAGTAAGCTTCTAATATCTAAATAAAAGAAGTCGTAATACAGTACTTTTTTTTACTACTAGATTTTACGGTTTACAAAGACAAAAACAGAAGTGTAGGAATGTAATGAAGAAGAGCATAGCATTCTAGACAAGACAAAGTGTACTAAAGTGAGAAAGGATAAAGATAAGAATTTTTCACGAAAAATATGGATTTATAGGTGGGTAATAGGTATTACCTTGTTTATCGTAAATTTATTCCCTTGAAAAATGATTACTTTAACCACTTACTTTGTTTTGGAGAGGTGTCTGTGTACAAGATAGGAATAAATACACGGCTGTACTACGCGGTCTTTGGGAACTTTACTTTTATTTTCCAAGCATCAATATATCATATAAAAGAATTCAAAAAGTAGCAGTTTATGCTATATTGACTTAGAGTGCATACTAAGATAGAAAACAAAGTACACCTTTTGTCAAATATTTTTCCTTATCCCACTTTTACCCCAAGAATTTGAGGAAGGTTGTGTTTCCCTTGTTGGTTGTATCAAGAGTGACTTTTCGTATCGTTTTCATTCTAGCAAAAGCTTTTTCTTTTTTAGCCTATTTATTATTTTAATATAAAAATAACATTTCATTAGTTGTTTTTAATAGCTAATCTAATATAGTATGACGAAAGAGACTCATTTAAGGACGATCTTGTGTTGTGAAAGTTGAGCCGGTTTACTTAGAACACTAAAACACAGGGGTGGTAGAAAAAAGTCAAAGTTAATTAATAAGAATATAAACAAGTAAAAAAATGTTGCGCTGGGTAAATCATATAATCTACATTGTTTGTTGGCGATTGGTATTCATTTATACTGCTAATTATAGACTACTTTTATGTATGTACAAAGAAGAATTATGTGAAAAGAACTCAGATTCATAGGGAAGCAATATATCTGGATCACTAACTCCTCCTCCGTTCTACTATAAATAAATGTCTAAGTAGTTTGTACATTGATTTTTTACGAGTGCTTAGTAATCCAACGACTATAGTAGAAAGAGACCTGAACCGGAAATAAAATGAAAAAGAAAATAGGCTGCGAAAAAGTTTACCTTAGCAAAGTAGCGTGAGTCGAATAAATCTATAGAAAATACGTTACTTAATAAGTCCCCAAAAAGACTCTTTCTTTCTAGTTCTAGGGACAATTAGTATATACAGCTTTAATTCAACCCTAAAGCAGAATAAGAATACTTGGTCAGTTCTTAATAAATAATATCTAGAAAAACTAAGATTCTTTCTAAGGAGAAGTCTTCTAATTGAGAATACAATAATACAATTCTTGGCTGCTGTACTATAACTATAAACTTCAAGGAAAAGATCAGTACTAAAATCATTCGAGAATCACCCCATAATATTCATTTTATTTAATGGAAGGAAATAATAATGCCTACAACATTTTTTCTTAAATAGAATAAGAGAAATATAGGGCAAATAGAACAAGGTTAACCTTTTTCATTCTTTTAAATTCTATTAGTTTTGGTTTTTAGTAAGTAAATAACCTTTTCCTTTTCTAGCTATGCCGGGTATGGGAATTTTTGTACTAATACGAATTAGAATGCCGGATGTATGTATAAATTTCTTCCACGCGCTATCTTTCTATACACTTTAATTAGATACTACAAGCTGTTTGGAGTACAAGCGCCTAATTAAGCCTCTTTTTAAATATAAATGATAGGTATCTCTCTACTATAAAAGTAGTACTTTCCTCTATAAATATCAGGTATTTAACCAAGTGCTTTAGGTAAGATTACGTCTAAGTAGTCTTAAGTAAGAGATGCTTTTTATTAAAGTATAGCTTAAAGGGGTATGTTCGGCATATAATACGTTCTAATTTTAAGAGCGCTAGTGACTTAAGAAATACTAGCTTATTAATAGCTTTTATTTGCTTAAGGGAGTACTCTCTTGTAGAATTAATTACTTAGCGAGCTCTTTTTTATAATATAAAATTATATTACATTATATTCTATAAACCGCATTTTGACACCAAGGTATGAAAATAACACTAAGTAATATTTTTAAGAAGACAAACCTATAAAAGGTTATGCTCAACTATTTTCTTTAATTAGATTAAGGGAAGAGCTCATAAGGAACTTAGTAAGACACCTGTTACTTTAGAAAGTGCTAAACTAGGGATTACAAAAAACCTTAATTTAGTTGCGTTTATAAGTGACTGTGGAGATAGCTTTAAACACTTTATTATATTATAACTGGGGTTTTATTAAATATATGCAGAGTATTCTACTCTCTAAATGTTAGTTTTGTGTTATTTAGTAAGTATAAGACAGGAGAACAACTTCGTGTATAAATATCTCCAAAGGGGGTGGGTGCTCTCTTCTTTTACGGTTAATAATAAAGAGATCTACTTATCTATCACTTAAGTTTTCTCTTAAAACTATCCTTAAGAGTAACTTATATAACTTATACTAGTCTTTCCTAGAACATACGGAAGTGAAGATGAAGATCGTCTGCGTTTACAAGTATTAGATATTTCCAAGTTACTTAATCTAAGATAAATTAATAAATAAAATACAAGAGTAACTTTAAGCTTTATAAGGATAAAGAGAAAAGGGCACACGCCAGTCTATGGGGCAAGATATTTAAAATATTTAAAGAGAAGGGACTCCTCTTTTGACAACAGCATACTCTCCAGCACAGGGATTTATTAAGGGTAAATCTAAAGATTATCTAAGTAATAGAACATATACATCATACATTTTGCTAACAAGCTAGTAGAGGGATATGCTTCTATTTTAGAAAAAATTCGTTAAGTCTTAACCATTGAAGTATTGAGGCATTCTAAAATATAGCCATCTAAGTAGAAAATAATATCTTACTAATAACTCTTCTATAGCTTATTATGTGGTTAAATGTATTAAGATAGAAAACCCATAACCTAATTAACTTCCTAAGTCTTTTAAGTGGTTATAAGTAAAAGGTTACTGCTAGTTTTATAGAGCTATTAAGGGCAACTATAATAGCTACTAGTGACTCTTCACTTTACTTTTATTTTAAGAAATAAGCGTGTTCTCTTAATTCTAATCTAGAAAACTTCTGCATATATGGAAGTTCCTAGAGAGAATAATGATTGCCCTTTATATATATAATGTACGCTTTCATCTTTTATAAAGGATTCTTTTATTTAATTTGTACGCTATAATTACTAGAGCTCCCTTTTACTAAATGTTACTAGATTCTATTGTGTGTTATAAAAACTGTTCTTATTCTACAGTAAATTATTTCATATTACTTGTGGAGAAGGGCCTTAGAATAAATTTACTCGGACTTATTAGAGCTTTAATACACTTATGTCTTAATAACTTAACAAGAGGGTATTATGCCTTCTTCTTTAATTTACTACTTTATATAATTACTAAAAGGAAAGTGCTTAAGCCTCTTTATTACATTGTAGGGTACGCACACTCTTAAAGATTATGCTTATACTTTATCTTAACATTAGGAATAGATTAAAAAAGAAAACGTGATGAAGCCTTATGTCTTATGTAAAGTACCCCTCATTTATAGAGTATTTTCTTACTTCTTAAAGATTCTCCTTTATAATTAAGTAATTGCGTGAACTAGTACCTTTTTTAAAGATATTTATTAAGTTTTGTCTCCTTAAAAAGAACTCTATCTGGTATAGGAGATGGTGTCTCTTACTTAGTCTTAAATAACTTTTGACTGTACCTTCTACTTTAATTAAGTAACTAGTAATAATAAGATAATAAGTAAGTAGGGTATAATTACATAGTTTTAAGTCTGCCTGCCTCTATATTAAAGGGCATTTAAATTATCTCTTTCATCGAGTTCCTATATATATATGCTAGCCTAACATTCCTACGTAACATAACATCGAATACGCCGTTCTATTAAAAAGAGGGAAGACTTACCTATCTATTGCCATTATTTAGCGTAAATCGTACACAAAATTTAGAATACAATCAGTAGCTGTTCTTTGCTCATAACCCTTCTCAACTTTTACTAAGGGCTCCATTGCATTTATTTAGCATATAGAAAGAAGGTGTTTTTGTAGCAGCATGCCCAGAAATTCTGTGCTATGCCTTAACTTAAGTAAGCTTACACCTTCTCTTTTTTGCTTTGAGTTTTACCCAAAACATAGTAGGATATAGCTGTGTTACTTAAGGGTTATTTAATAAAATTCTAATTGGATTACAGTATAAGCAAGCAACTCTGTAGGCTATGCTGTACATGTTTTATACTAAATATAGATAACTCAAATATAAATAAATTAGACTCATAACTTACTTTATCTAAACATAATGTACTACTTGTACTATATAATAGATTCTTGAGTTCCCAACGTTTTCTTTAGTTTAGCTAATAACCAAAGAGTTTTCGTCTAATGCTTAGCCAAGGACACTCACTAGTACTTTGTCTCATAGGAATATAATATAGTGAAGCAACAAGAATTAACTCCAGTACATAATTTCTTAACTCAAGAATTTCTACACTAAGAAAATAAGAATAAGGTAACTTGTTAAATATTTACCAACGTTGCTCTTAGTGAAGAACTCTAAATAGATTCTTTTTTTAGTAAGTAAGAAATAATATATTATACGTGCTGTCCGCTATATTCCTAAATATATAAAAACTAAATAGCTTCCCTGTCCATGACTTATATTTGCAAGTACTTATTCCTGCTATAATATACGTACACAACCATTATAAACCTTATATACTCTACAGAGGAAAGATATCCTATCCTCCTCTTTATATTAGATAGGTTACAGATCTTCTAAAGTAGTTTTACAAAGTAAGTCATGTAAGTTCTAAAAAAAATATAAATATAGCATACTCCAAAGTTCTGTAATATAAGTTAAAACGAAAGGGGTTTCTAAAAATCTATTATAAGTTCATACTAAGTTTCTATACTTAATAACTGTCTTCTAAGGAATTTTACTCTATAGTCTACTAGCCTCAGACCTATGTGTGCACTTCTCTTTTATATTTATGTGAAGGTACTCTCCTGTAACACACCTATATTTCTTAAGAAATATAGGCAGCTTGCCGAGAGGAACTCCTTCCTTGTAATCATAAAAGTTAACTTGTCGCATAGAGTCATTACTGTGCTTCTTAAGTACTTTTCCTTTTAAAACAACTACTAACTACTAAACCTATAATATTTTCAAAGTCTACCTTAATTATGTACTTTACGGGGTATTTTCTTGGATCTACTTAATACTTTGGCCTCCCACCGAATATTCATATTTACCAACTAACAAAGAAAGTATAAAATTCTATACATCTTATTTTATATAGTACGAACAGGAGTAAATAAAATTTTTTTTTATAAATTAAGTGGAAGTATTTCATAAAATAGACTTAACTTATTATTTCCTTAATGACACTCTTAAATACCACTAGTGCAAGCACATTTCCCTCGTCTACTTTGTCACACGCTGAAATGGCTATCTCGCGTTGTCTAGAGACAGAATTACTTATCTGCAGTATTTTTCTTAGTTTCTATAGATGTATATTTTACAGAAGATGTAAGCTGCTTTAACAATAGAATATAATAAGATGCTATTTCCCTATAATATCTATATAGCAATACATTCTTGCCTTACTCCTACATAGATAGATATAAGTATATTAGACACATAAAATTATAATAGCAAGATATTTGTTTAGTTAAGAGGTATTATAGAATAATGAAATTTATTTATATTTCATTGTAAGTTAAAAATAAGCTTATCTTGGTATTGTTATTATGGCTACTATGAATATGCTGCATACCTGAATATATTATAACAGGGAATTTTATTCTAATATGACTATAACCTAGTAAAGATACTTTACTTTTTATAAACATATATGTATACTCCATAACAATACTTTTCCATATGCTTTCGAATTAAGTACCTAGATAACATACTTAGAGAGCCCCACGCAAATACCTGTGTTGTAGACTTGTTTCTATACCATACTTAAGTTTTTTTAGAATTTCAAAAATACGTGTGTAAGAAAAAGTGCCCGCGTACTGATTCAGCTTTACTGAGTGCTTAGTTATATTATAATATAAGATTAGTCTACCTAGACTAGATATATCTCGCGCAGTGTAGTGTTTATGCAAAGACGTGTGTGTATAGACTCCTTATATGGAATGTAGGTACATTGGTAAAGCGAAAAGACCCAACAAAAGAGACTCCTTGCTCGATAGAGAGTAAGTGTCACCCAATAACTAATGTATATGAACAAAGAAGGAATCGCTTAAAAAATAGAAAAGAACTAATCCTAGGGTTTTAGGAATACATACCTGAGACAGACAATAAAGAGGAATTCAAAGTAAAAAGGTTTGTTAATGTACTAGATAATGAGGGAATATATATATTATGCCTAGAATATAAAACAAAACTCTAGTATTAACTTATAACGCATGTACCAGCAGGTAACATAAAGAAATAAGCTTATCAAGTATATACTAACAATTTATATAAAAAAAAATACTTTCTCTAATCTTGTTATTTACACAGCCTGCACGTGATTTCATTTCCCTCATTTGATACTTTTCTATAGAATTTTGTACATTTACCACTATATAATATTGATTAAAAGATATAGTTCTTTTTGGGTAAACACTTAAGTAGGGTATTATACCCTTTAAGTGGTGTATTAAAGTTTCCTTTCTAATATCCCTAACTAAAAATAAAATCTATGACTCCCCGCCTTGTAAATTATGCACACTTACACATTTATAAATTTATTGAGCTTTTTATTATATACTTAACTTACTTTATACTATACAAATAGAAACATGGAACTAGTAAGGAAACTTTGCTAATATGAAGTTTTATTTATCAGAGCAACCCAGGTAGACTATTCTGATCTGAATTAGATGGGTCATGTATTATAGACTCTTAACTACTAGAAAGCAACTTACTTTAGATTTACTCACTTATCCCTAAGAAATTGTCCATATTGAAGTCTTGCCCATACTTTCTATTTAAGTAAGCAGAAAATTTTAATAACATGGATAACATAATCTAGCGTTTCTCTCCATTTTTTACTTCTTAAGTACACAAAGTATAGAATCTTGTGAGTACTTTTCACTAGAAGACCTGACGTGATCTTTATTTAAATATGGCTTTATTTACTCTAATTAAGTATTTTTGTTATGAATATTCACTATAATAATAGACTCTCTTACTAATTTCTTTATATAATAAAAGAAAAGGGTGTCTTTGTTATCCTTGTACGTCTTTTTTTATTAACAAGATTTTAAAAACTAAATGTATTACTAAAAGCCTGTATTACTATAATTTTGAGTTCACAACTATAATTAAATTACCAAAGTTTTTTCTTTGTTTGCTAAGTAAAAAATGTACGTACTATTAACCTTGCCTTTTATAATAATCTATAGCTTAAAGATACAAGTAAAAGGGTGTCTCACTATATTCTTAAATCGGAAAGTAATTTAAGAATATATGTAGCTTTATACTAATGATTAGTTACGTAATAATATATTAAGAATAAGACAGAAGCTCTTACTTATTAATAACTCTAAAAGCCTAAGGCAATTTATTACAAATTTCTATAAATGTTAGGCTTAAGCAAGTAATTTATAGGAGTCTACCTTTTAGTATCTTAACTAAATACTCATGTACATGAGAGCGAAGAGTACTTAACCTAATAGCTATTAATAGAAGTTTAAAACTATAAGTAAAGAGTGCTTCTCCCTAAGTACTAAATTTAAATAGATAATTCATAAGTTCTTCTTATGTAACTAATAACTATGCGCTAAGATGGGTTATCTCTATCTTTTAAGTATAATTTTGAACTAGAGCAAAGTATAAAGTAATAGGATAATATAAATTACTAAATCTATAAGTTACTAATAAATTAAGGCTTTAAAGGTACCTTACTTACATATACTTTTTATTTTTTAGGGTAACTTCCTATCTTTTGTAATTTATTCTTAGGTTACTTATAAGTCCTCTATTATAAGAATACAAGTTACCCTAGAGTACTCAGTCCTTTATTATATAAAGAGATTGCATGAAGAGGAGGAGGCTTTACTTACACCCATTTCTACACGCCAAGTTTATTAAGTACAAATACATTCCTAGAGAGTTACTAGTTTACCCTTTAGGATTAAATTAAGAGCTAACAAAGAGAGTATGTCCCTTTCCGTAATTACTTAATACAAAAGAGCTTATTAATAGAGAGTACTCTACTTCCCCTTATAACTTATTATTCTTTAATATTGCTAAAGATCCTTAGTGTATTCATAAAAAATACGTCGTTAACAGTAGGGCAAAATTTTTGTAGGGAGATTCCTTATAGTTTACGTCACTAACATTAAAAAAAATACAGAAAGAGCATCATTGTCTTCTCTTAGCCTTAATAACTTAGCAATAAATTAGGGGTCTAAAGATGCCTTACTTAGTAAAAAATTTATTCTATAATGTTAGCTACCAATATTTTTTCTTACTTAATAAACATGCCTTTTGGGGTCGGGTACTTTATATAAAATTTCTAAAAATAAACTATTATATAATAATTATGGCGGAGGAGCTTCTTAAGTAAGTTAACTTTAGAGTATAACTTTCTTTACTAAATTTAATACTGAGTTAAGTTATATTAGATAAGCTCTTACTTTTATATGGCCCTTAAGTATACGCTGACTACTTCTTACCCTTCTTTATTATTTATTAAGAAATGATTTACCTTCTTTAGAAAAATACAAGACCTATAAAGACTCGTGAGTAATAACTCCTTAAGCACTTAAAATTATTTATACCATAAAAAGTAAAGAGGAGCTTTCCCCTTCTACGATAGATGAGTTACTAAAAGTGCATTCCTTTTGTATTTGTAAAAGATAGCATAATTATTTATAATAGGATCTTATCATTAACAATTTCCCTATTATAGATTATATAGTGACTAGTTTTTTAATAAATATTATATTTAAAAACCATTAAACTATAATGGCACCTTTCCTTAAAATTTAAAATAAATGGTGTGTTCTTGTACTCCCTCAAAGTGGGACTTGGGATCTATTCCCTTTTTCATTCTTTAAGGTATATAAGGTACAAGTATGTATTTATAATTAGTTCTAAGCACCTTTTTTCATTTTTTATGTAAAATAAGGGCGTAATCTTTTAACCTTATAATATTAAGAGTGTACTTTTCTAAAGAATTAAATTATGTATAACTATTAAACAAGAGTAGTCCTTCCCTTTCATCAGTAGCTTCATGTTTAATTTTTAAGGCATAATATAAAGAATAAACTCCTAGTAATACATAACTTATAAGATAAAAAAATATTATAAATAACTAGTAAATAAGGGTTACTATAAAAAGGGGCTATACTTAAGGAATTTTACTCCTAAAACTACTACAGTATACTAGCTGTAAAGCTACTCATTACATGTGAGAAGTCATAATTATTAAGCTTTCTATAAATAAGGTATTATTTAATAGATTAATAAAGAGGAGAACCTTTACTGCATAGAACTTATTAGGGTAAATAATTAGGCCAAGCTTTCTTTCACTAAGAGAGGTATAGTGCTATCTTTAAGTAGCTTTTAAGGCTTAAAATTTAAATTATTTTAAGGCTAAAGTATGCATAATTATTAAGTGCAAAAGAAAACTCTTTTCAAATATCTCTGAGGGGACGCTATTATATAAAAGGGCTCCTTAAACCACAAATATTAAAACGTCCTCTCTAATAGTCAGTACTTTTCAAAGGTTTCTAAATGTTTTTAATCATTAAAAGTATAGTACTCTATAATCTAATTAATAGGGATACACTCCTTCTTGGAAAAAGAACTCAAGAGGAACACTTTTAGGTTAGCTACTTATTAAGGGGTAAGTATATTAAAAGAAAGGGCGCTTCTATATAAGGCAATAACTTAATAAATATGGGGCTCTAATTTACTCGCTCTTTACTCTTTCTTAAATATAAAAGGGGTAGTAGAAGAAGGAACTCATACGTCTATATTATTTTAAGTTAATATAAGGGCCTAGGTATAATCAAGGGTAAGTTAACTCTATATTGGGGATTTCTTTCTTCTTTATCTTAGTGTTTACAACTAATAATGATTTTTTTCTGTTAATATCCTAGCTTATTTAAAATCTAATTATTTAACAAATATAGGGATACTGTACTTCTCTAGGATACTCGTTATAAATAATTAAATTAAGGAATATTTTCACTTTTATAAAGAGAGCTTAAATAATTCAAGCATTATAAGGGTATCTTATGAAAGATAGCACACTTTTCCCTTTGTATAGTAGTTAATACTTTTAGAAAAAGAGCTATAAAAGATCTATTTATTACTTTTTAGAATATAAATAATATCATATCCCTTAAGAATGAGTTACCTTTTGCACGAAGAGAAGTACTTTTTTTTATAGATAAACTTCTCAAGTAAATATAATACTACCCTATAAATATGTTAAGCTAAAAGATAGTCTCCCCTTCCCCTTATAGAGTTTTGTAAACTAAGAAGACTTAATTTCCTATCTTATAAACAAGTCTTTCTAGATATAGAAAAATATATTGAGCTGCTCTATAAGTATTAGCTTTAGTATTATAAAGTTACCCCAAGTACTCTTCTATATATAGAAGAACTTTATTATTAAGTACAGTTATAGCATAAACATATTTATCTAAAGAGTGTCTTACCTAAGTATATAGGATGCGTTAACAAGTAATCCTAAGTGCTCTTTTAATAATAGAATATTTATGTATACTCATATAAGTTTAGAACCCTTACTTAAGATAAAAGCTTGGAAATAGTTTATAAAGAAGCTTACTCGCAGTTATTATATACAGCTATTAAATTAAAACTCTGTTAGGGAAGTATTTACTACTACTTATTTATTAGAGTCAAGAAGAGGCGCCTATTATTTCTCATAAACATGAAAAGAGCAGAAGAGTACTCTCTTTAAGATATAAAGAGATTTATAGATTATATATTTAAAGACTATCTTTTTCTAAAATAGAATACTCAAAGCATACTTAAAAAGGGTCCTCTGTATAGCTACGCAAGAGATTTTATAACACAGGATTTTATCTTTACTAATAAAATGTACTTTGGGCTAACATATAGGGAGGGAGTATTATACCCTTCCCTTGACTAAGAGAGCTTTAAGTATAAAATAATGAGTTATTAAAAGAGATTTCGCGCTGTTTTTAATACTTTATTTTATCTTTGACAAATAAGAGAGCCTTTAAATCTTACCTTAAATATATGAGTGTCCTATAGTAAGAGACTCATTCACTACCTCTTATAATTCTTAATGAAAAAGAAGTGTATGCTCTAGTTTATACAATTATATATAATTAATTATAAAAGTACTTATTCATACTTTAAACCTCTTTAAATAGCTTCTATAGAAATAATATCCATTAATAGTTAAAAGTGCGCCTTCTTATTAAGCAAATGCTGATTCTAATATAGGTTTTCTTATTTATTTTTAATAAATTCCTGAGTGATTATTAGTAAATGATTATGGTATAACACTGAAATATACTCTTCCCTCTTTAATAGTTCTATATAATTTAGCAACTCATGATTAAACTCTTCTAAAGATCTAATATAATTTTTATTAGTTTCTCTGGTTAGGAAAAGAAAGTACTCTCCTTTTACAAGATATCCTAAGAGTTACTTATGACAAGCTTGACGTCTACTTTTACTCTTTATATTCTAGCTATTTTATAAGGAGGTACTTATAAGTTACGTATAAAGCACCCCTACTAATAAATAATAGTTATAAAATAGGAAGACTAGCTACCATTTACCAAAGAGTCACTAGTTATTCTTATACAATACTCTTATTAAGAAATTAAAGTACTTTTTTTTTAGAGCCTATTAATCGTACTACTTATAGAGTTGAGAGATTATATAACCCCTTATGCCATAAAGTATTAGTAAAGGGACAATGCCTACTTCTTCCTCTTGTGTATTAGTATTTAGTAGCAAGCAAGCTCTATATAGTATCAAAAGAGCAGTTTTATTAGGCTTTCAAATAAAGTAAGGTAGAAATCACTTGCACTAGTCAGTAACACTTCTTTAGTACTAGATAGTAAGGCACTTTGAATAACTCCTAAAATAATGAAGTGCTCTCTTATTAATGTATTTATAAAATAATATCCTATAATAGGTAAGCTCTTTCTTAATAAACTCTATTATAAAGTGATCTCTAGAAGGGAGTAATACTTATCCTAATCCTAATACCTGATTATGCGTACTTTATGTAAGGAAATGGAATACTCCAATTTTTCTTCTAATAGTCACAAATAATTTTGCACTAAGTAAGAACTTATTTAGTCTTATAATAAGCATAGTGACTCCTTTAAATACGCATGAGTAGTATAAAACACCCTCTTAGTCAAGACTGTGTATTATCCCTTGCATCTTATATTAACCTTTAGATCAGACTTATTTTGTATTTAAGAACGTTTTAAAATATCTGGAATAACTAAGCTTACGTATGTAAGCACCCTTCTAGAGCGCTATATTTTACAGGGGCTATTAATAATAAGAAATTATAACACCAGCTTACCATATAAATAAAGGGGTTTCTCTATTACTAGAAAAGAGCTTCTTTTATTATATCACCATATAATTATATGTATAAGAGTTAAGAGAGTTTAAGCTATTTAAGCACTTGTTCCTTTATAAAGATAAGAGGCTATACTTATGTGAAGACTTCATTTCCTTCATACATACTAGCTCTATAGAAATACTTATTACTTAAGGTTGCATATGTATAATAAAGAATTAGTTACTATATGTAAATATAAACCCAAGAACTCTACTAGGTAAAGATATGTGCATATAAGATTGTTCTACCATCAGTTAAACGAGGAAAAGAAAATGGTACGCTCTTCCATAAGTACGTAAGTATATGGCTAAAGGGTAATTCTAGTAGATATTCGAGTTTATCTAAAGTAAGATTTTTCTCCAATAACTTGTTTAAAAAAGCCTAACTATAATTAAGGAGTAATCGAAACTTCCCCTCTCTATTAGTAAAAAAATAAAGGTCACTTATATACATTAAGCTCTTAAGGCTAAAAAAGTATTTATTGCCTTTTAAGTCTTTCTCTTTTATTATAATTTTTAAATAAAATATGTACTAGCCTATAAAACACTGGAGTAGTATAAGCCTCTCTTATGTATCATTTCTTAAGAATCTTAATTTATGCAATTATAGGTATATCTTAGAGCTGATTTTAGCAATATAAAAGTGTATAGGACAAAACCTTAGTAAATTACTTTTATAAGAAATTTTAATTAATATCAAGGATAGAAGGCGTCTTATTGTTTACGGAAAGGTAGCATTTAAATGCTCCTAGTACAAGTTAGTTATAGAGTTTATATTTTATAAATACATAAATAAAGGAGAAGTACCTTTCTAATTAGAGTACATTTAGCACATAATTTTTAATAGCACTCTTCTACGTATAGAGGTAGTGTTTACATCTTAAGCCTTCCAGTTCTTCTAAGCATGATTATAGCAAATAATACTAAGCCCTCTTTACTCTACATTAGAAAGGGATTACTCCTCTATTACAAACTAGGGGTAGCACTAGTTCTTCTTTATACTTTAAAGTGAGTTACTGTACTATAATATACTGCAGCTCTCTTAATAAAAGTATGCCTAAGTAACTTAAGGGAGAAAATATTCTTACTTGCTAAGTAGGTTTAAGACTCTAATAATATAAATTATGATGTACCTTTAGAAGCTAAGCTCCCTACTACTATTATCTAGAGTGCTCTTATCTAGTAATAAATCTAGTAAATACCGTATATAGATTTATAGAAAGGATACTTAACTCCCTTGTTTAAATTAAAGCAAGAGTTATTAATATAAAATAGGCTCTTATAGGCTTGGAGTAGTTCTCTTGTATACACTAAATTTTTAAGCATATTAAGCCATAGATACTCCTAGCACTTCTTACTAATACACTCTCTTACATTTATACCTTTATTATTATAATAATTAGGTCTTATCTCTCTCTCTATCTTAAGTAATGCAATTATAATAAAGAAAGAGCGAACTTAGCATCTTTATTTCCTTCTTTAAATAATTACTTTATTCAGTCTCTTAACTCATATAATATATATTTATTTTATCTTTGTATTATTTAAAGAAAGAGGGTCGAGTCCTTTACCCCATACTACTTAAGATTTTATGAGTTAGCTGAAGACAACAAGGGTACATATACTCTTAAGGCGCGCACAGAATATTCTAGATTACTTAATAAGGGAGTCTTACTAAAGCTAGTATTTTTATATCTCCTTTTATGATTTAGTTAATTGTGTTAGATAAGAGCGCGTATATTACCCCTTAAATATATGTGATAGATACCTATAACAATTAAATTATCTACGCAAATAACATTTATAAGAAAAGATACTATGGGTCTATTTAAAGCAATTCTATGCCTTAATATACCTCAAGAAGTAGGGGTACAATATATTTTCCTATACCATACAGAGCATTTATACCTAAGCAAGAATTTGTTACCTTCTAGAAACTTAAATAGTTATGTAAAAGCTTACTTAAAGGGGATCTCTTTTAATTGAGAGTGGATTATTAAGTAAGAATTAGGTTATTTTTTCGTCCCAGGATCTTTGGTTTTCTTTTTTTAACTAAGTCAATGCGCATATGTCATTTTACTTCGCTTTTTCTTGGGACAGGATTTGTTGCTCAATCCACCCCATCATTGGTCGGAGCTCCTTTTTCTCTTTTTTCTTTTATATTCCATTGAGGAATGCATTCGTAGTAGATTCGGTTCAATCGATCGAAAGTCACAACATTCCATTTATATATATACGCCATCTTTCTTCCATTCTCTGTTCTTCTTCTATCTTCTCTGTGCTCCCTTATTTTAACATAGAAAAAGAAATAGATTCTCTTTCTTTTCTCGTTTTCTTTCTCTGCTGTTTATATATTATATGAGTAAGCTTGCTTATCTTATTCCGCTGTGGAGTTAGTCCATTGGAGAAGTATGAGCCAAACAAAGTCTAATATATCATAGAAGATGAGCTTTATGAATGTTGTATTGCATGATATTGGTGATTATAGGATGGATTATTATACTAATTATTTTCTTGGATAGCTGTGTTTGTTTCTGTTTGTATTTCCTTTGCTTGGCTGTATTTCTATTCTATTACTTACTCCATAGTATTATGTATGTATTAATTTCTTGTTTAATTTATTTGGTATAAGTCGTGGTATACAGGAGCTTTGTCAGTGTTTGATATCAGTAATGAGGTGGGATATGTATATATGATATTATTAGAGAGAGTGCTCTGTATAATTAGATAATAGAACATGAATAGTATATTCTTTAATTTGTGTGTAAACTTGCTATCGATGATTGGTTATTGGTTCTCTTTGATTCTGTCTTTGATATTCCTCTATTTCATTTCTTCTTTTACCTCAAATTTCTCTTCCTTTCATACTCTGTAGCCGTGGGTGGACGTAAGTCTTTGATATTACTTTAGAATTCCTTTATAAATAGAGTTATTACAGTTCTATAGCGTATAGCATTAGAGGTAGTTCATTATACTTACTTAGATAGAAAGAGTTGTTGATGATCATTTTCTTTTGTTGTATAGGATTTATTCATTTAGCGTGTCTTTATCTCTGCTCCTACACCTGGGATATCTTTTATTATATATCTAATATATATAAAATATAGTTCTCTTTCAATCTTAAGGGAAGTAAAACGAATTTAGTATACCCATGACATTGGTAGATAAGAGACTGCACTTACCCTAACAGAGAGTAACGAGATATCATAATAACATGCTATAATACTTATTATAAATAAATACTAAACTAAGGCGTGCTCTACCTATTATATATATATAATTATAACTCTAAGGCTGATTATATCCTAAAAACAACAAAAGAAATGTGATTACACAACAAAGAACTTGTGCCTTATAATTCTTTTAGTAATTTCTATGCCGTACATATGCGCGTACCTTTCCAAATTTCATTTTTTTATATGACTCTTCCAGTATTTATTATATATATACTGAGGCATAATCCTTCTAAATTATAAGTATACCCCCTATGCTTTCTTTCTATGCTGTATAAATATGGATACTTTACAATACTAGCTCTTTTTATATTTTTTAGAATTTTTTTATACTCATAAAATACATTATGCATTGACTTAGTTAATAGAGGATATAGTAAATGATGTTCATTAGTAAATCTAGGGGTACACCTTTCTATTATTATATGAGAATTATACGCATGATTAACCCCTTATTACATTATGGTATACAAGGCTCTATTAATAGGGTTGCTACTGCGGTTATTATCCTTCCCACTTAGAATACAAAAATAATGGAGTTATTACAAAGACTAGACTTGTCCAGGAATATTAATATGTAGAAAACACCCAAACAAGTACATTATTATTATATACCCCTGTAAGGAAAACCTCGTGAAATGCAAGAGATACGGGATCAATTTATTTACATAGGCTTTGGCTTTTATTAATAAATAATCAAAACACGTATAGCTTGTAGGTTTTCACTTTTTGTTAGAAGTGATTATAACTTTATCTAATTTAAGTATTGTAAGTCTCCCTTTTCGTTGTAATACAGAGTAGCCAGATTAGAGCAATACAAAAAGAAAGAATAGAGTATTGTGAGTCCTTACTTTATATATAAACAGTAGTCAGCTCACGCTAATTAGTCATGTGGTGCTACAATTTTCTAACTTATTATGAAGGTACGTTACTTACTCTAGCACGGAGTAGAATTCAATCTATTAGAAGCTATTTTATGCAAAATTTTCTTTTGACTCTCCCGGATTTTGTATATTTCTTATATTTCATAAGATTCTTAGATATAAGACTATATAAATATTTCATTCTGTCATGTAATTTTTAAGTCATTTAAAAGGTGCACTAACTCCAAAGGATAGTAGTAAAAGTAAGCATTGCTTGGTTAAGTACATCAGACTCCTGGTATAACATTAATAAAAGTATTAAGGGGGAAAAGCCCTTTTACGTGTAATAAACTTTTAGTTATGACATAAAATAAGAGTCTTATAATCTGAATAATTGTGTATAGAGTTCTTATGAAACGAAGTACTATAGTATAGAGAGTAAAGTAATTTCACTACTCCGGCGGACTCTTTAGTAATTCAGCATATGAAAGATTGTAAGCCCCTCTAAAAAACCTAAACATTGGATAGAGTAGTACTAATATTAAGATTTTCTTAATATAAAAATTAGACCACAGTAGATGCATTCGACGCTAGAGAGTATTCCCTTCTACTTATAAAATACTCCTATAATAAAATATAAATCTAAAACTTTAACTTTCTGGATAAGATAAAGAAAGCTTGCACGCGGTTATTAAGCCTCTTAGCTAGTAATCTATACACGGTCCCGACCTTACAGTAAGAAGGAAGAAAAAAAAACACTCTCTCCTAGTCCCTTATAGAATGATATCGTATTAAGATTAAGTAAATCCCAGTAGTATGTATAGGATTACGAAATATACTTCTATGCTAGTTAAACCATAAGACTTCTAAGAATGGATGCTATATGAGTAAAATGAAGAGCCTAGGAGAGACTTAAATATGTTAGGGCATGTATCTCTACATAGTATAACTACTAATAGTATATACCTTTATATTAGATGCCATTGGAATAAAAGCAAGGATCTAACTTAATGATCTCTCATAAATTGGTGGTATGCTGTAGATCTTAAAACTTGGCTTACACTTTAAGGAGTAGCCCACTCTTGTAGGGAATACGTGTCTTAGTTTTTAAGTATATAGAATCTATCTTCTGCGTTCTCTAAGTAATTTGTGCAATAAAATTATTAGTAAGACTTCTTTTTCTTAAAAAACAACTTTCTATAAATTCTTTTAGTAGAGAGAATAGAATAATACTAAGGCACATTTAAGCTATACTTATAATGGTACATACAATCTTGTATAATAATCTAACTATAGATTTTATATATCATAAGATGTGTTGTGTACGCCATAAAAGATTCACTTTTGTTTTGTAAGCATAACTCTAGGTTTCGTTTCTTTAAGTTTTGCATGCTTAATATCTTTTTTATTGTAGTACCCTTTTTTAATTGAAAAAGGGAAACTAATAGACAATCCTATGTTAAACTGATAAGAGATTAATAAATGAAAAATAATAATTACTAAAGATAAGACGCTTCACTATAAGATAAAGAGAACAAAGGGAGTATCACTTAGGTAGTTAGGCAGAACAATGCTATACATCACATAAAAAAATATTTACTTTACCTTAGAAAAGAAACTTATACTATAATAGCCATAGCTTCAGTGAAAAGTTTATAAATTTACGTACAAATTTAATCTACATCATACTAAGACTTGTAGGGCGTCAACTATACCTAATTAAAGTATTTAATAATTAAATTACTCTCCTTCTAGCTTTTAAGGACTCCATTATAGTCTCTTTTAGGAAGAACTCTATATTTTTTTATTTATATCCTATATCTTCAAAAGCAGTTATCTCGCACAATTAAGATTCTTAGTTTCTTATTACACAATGAATCAAGCAACACAACGTACTCTATCTTTTTTAGTTTTCATGTACTAGAATTTGCGTGCAAAATGCTTTTTTAAGGGTCAACAAAAAATAGAAAAGTTAGCTCTAAAGTTCTCTCCTAATATAGCCTAGTGCAAGTACTTGGGGATTCCTATCATATTTATGAATCCTAGTTTAAGTTAGAATACATGTAATAAAAGAAGTAAGCGCCGAATCTCTAAAAAAGAATTAGGTAAATTAAATACTCCTAAACTTTAATAGGGTAAAGTAGATGATATATAGTTTAGAACATTATTTATTATACAAATAGATCTTTTTACTAATAAATTAAAGTAGTTAGGAGAGTATAACTCCATAGTAATCATAAAGATGTAGTAATAAAAAGCCATGCGTACATCTGAGTTGTGAAGGGAAGCCCAATATGCACTCATCATGTATCGTATATAGTAGCTTTCTTTTATGAATAACGAATGAAATTTTATTTAGCTCTTTATATATAATAGTAAAAAAACATTAGTAACTAAAAGAGATATGGAATTCCTCATAGTGTAAGCGTTCATTAGGATTTGGCATAGCTTAGTTAGTATTGGAAAGTTCTCTTATACTTGTATTAGGGCAAAATTATACATAGATGTTGTACAATTACAGGACACTTATCCCCTTATCCTCTAGCTCCTATTTAAATAACACGGGGCTAACCTTATACATATGTAATTCACTTCCGTTTCTGGGTACAGTTCTAAGGGATCCAGGCGAAATCCTATATAGACCTATACTTTGTAAAAAGTTAGGGATTTTATAAAGGTAGGATTTTATTTATTATAAAACGAAAGAAAAAGATAAAAAAATAGTACATATCTTAGTAGGCAACTCTAAAGCAATCTAAGGGATAGTAGTGTATGGAGATTTTTAAGGAAAAAGAAAGCAACCTATAGAGTGAAATAAAAGTTATAAGGGAATACTCTAGCTACTATAACACAGGTAATAAAAGTTGTAGTGTAAAATATAAAATACTTGAAAGTGTACTAAGGTAGACGCATCTCATACTACAAGATTAAGAGTAAAAAGGACATTTCACATTCTTTTCGTGGAAAATTGTAACCCTTACTTGTGTGTACTAGCTGCAAGTGACTAATTACTTTATTATTTATTAAGAACTCTTTCTTAGAAATGAATCTGGCATACGAAAGGATTCGTTCTAGTTTTTTCCTTACTCCTTATTACTAAATGAAATAGATAAGAATACATAACACTATAAAAACAAAGAATGGTAGCAAAGTACTAACTTTCTTTAATCCAAATAAGAGTATAGAGTATATTCCATGGATAACTTAGCAAGGGTGAGCTCTACATGATAAAAGAGGGAAACTAACTATGCATTTACTAGATCATAGCCCCAGGATATTATATACCAGAATATTCTATAATTGGAAGAACTTGCGTTCATAGGCTAACAAAAGAAGACAAATCTACTTTAGTTTAGCATGGGATTTATCCAACACGTTACCTTTCAGAGTGAAATACTTTGGTAGGAGAGAATCACTTTATAATAATAATTATTTATTTGTGTTTCCCAGTTAATTCCCTTATTAAGGTTTATCTAGTTAATCCCTAGTTATTGCCACATTTACAAAATAGATTCCTCTATACTAAAGGTTTAAGTCTTTAAAGATAAACAAAGGTAAGTAAACGATGTCATCTAGTAAGTAATTCTTTATAAAGTAAGTATAATGAAGAGAAAGACTATTTTGAAACACTTACTTGGTTATATTCTCTTTAGAGTGATTTATTCTACTAGACTAAGCAAATACCTAAGCTAAGCTATGTGAATCTCTCTTTACCTCTACGCTGTATCTCTTTCTTAATATTTAATAAGAGAGCAATACTAGAATTATTAGCTTCCATCTCTAGGGTATTCTACACGATTGCTTATATATATCTATGAGTAGTAATTTACTAAAAAATCTTATCATTGTTATACATGTTAAATATGCTAAGGGACTATTCTTGAAAGGGTATGGGATCTTAGGTAATCTTGTCTAGTCATCTGGGGAATATCCTGTTAGGTTCATTCTTGATCTTATTCATCGTTTTTATAGTATGAAATCTAGTAAAAAAGTTTTTCTTCTAGTATTCTTTTAGTATCACTAGAGTAGACTTGCTTCATTATGGTTTATTCTAAGGAAAGACTCTCCATTTCAAGTTTTTAATTATAAGTCTATCCTCTCTCTATATGCAAGAAATTCATTCTAAATATCTAAGGCAAACTCTTATTACAAGTAAATATTAGGTTATTTTATTTTGATTACTATACATCTCTAATAGCATTTCACTCATAGGGTATAGTATAATTAGGTACTAGCATCCATTACTTATAAACTTATAAGTAATATAACATAAGTACCGTACCCGAAGAGTTGTTACGCGCATATAGTTTTTTTTTGTTCTCTATTAAAATAGATATAAGTAATTATTAAGCTTAAGAAGAAGGAAAAAGCTAGCTCTAACTTAATAAATAATAAATAGGATAAACTAGTTGGCTTCAATTCGAAGGATAAGCCTATAGTGTGTGTGCTCGTGTTCCTAGATTTCTATACTGGTATTCCTCTGTATGCTTTACTTTACTAATTGAACTTTGTACGAAGAGGCTGTATATCTTTGTAATCGATCCTATGGTTTGGAAGTTAGTGTATACTTAAAAATAAAGCAAGTTTTTAGAATTGTAAAAAAAGACTAATAATTATAGATCTAAAAAGATCCCTTTCCCTAGGTAACCTTAGGTAGTACAATACATTTACTCGAGTTAGACTACGCTATGTAATAACTTACCAGGAATAACTCAGTAAAAAATTTTTTGTTATTAGGTGGTGCTCTACTTTGATATGCTTGTTTGTATGTTATAGGAAGCTTAGTAATAAGAAGACAAGGGGGCATTATTAAGTATTATTAAGTGCGTGTGTCAACTGCTAAGTGTCATCGTATAAGGTTATAGTATAATTATATAAGTATAAGTGAATATACGTGAAAAAGAATATGATCTATAGGTATTTTCAAAAAGGAGAGTACTTCGCGGGTTTACCCTATGATTTATAGATTGATTTTTAGTATTTTATTATTATACTCTTGCTATTAGTATAGTATTCATAAGTTAATAAATATATTTTTTTATTATTTACACCAGGAAATTTTAATGTGTACTATCCTAGTTACGTTATTAGGACTTTATTAGGAAACACTATAATTATTAATAAATATATGTATGACTGCATTCCTATTAGATTTGGATTAGATGCTACAAGTATGCCTTTTTTTAAATAGGACATTATTCTTATCTTCTTAATTAATACAAAAGAGAAAGTTGTCCACACTTTCTATTATGTATACTCAAATTATAGGAAACGAAAGAAAACAGCAAAGGAGCTAGCTTATTATTATACTTGTGGTATTTTCTGTACATGGGCACTACCATTTTTTTATACGATAATACAAGAATAAATTGATCCCGTACCTTGTTTCCTTTAAGTATCTAAATCTATGCTATGAAGCATACAAAACTAATGACTTTATGGGATATTATATTTCATCTATAGAAGTTTATACCAGGTAGAATAAGTTCTGTGTCATGCAGTAATAAGACTTATATCTACGAAGAGATCTCCCGGAAAGTCTATAATTCCTACGTACGTTTATAGTATACTATCTCCTTTATAACTTAAATACACTATAATTTAGTAAGTCTGTAGTTTTCTAGTCCTCTCTCTATTATAATGTTTAGCAAGAAAGAGAGAAAATTGGAGTACCTAGGAAATGCTAATAAATTAGTTAGCTAGCTTAAGAATCTTTTGTAAATGTTTTCTTTCTT
>JAYMSP010001964.1:0-27394 GCA_036897095.1 Plantago elongata | reverse complement strand
TGACAGGGAGCTTTGGGGGGGGGGGGTTAGAACCTTTAGACCCGGTTTGCCTTGGATCAAACCGGATACTAGACTTTACTCAAGAGTGGTTGTAGGCCAACTCTGTATAATCAAGGACAATAGGTTTATAGTATAGTGTAGAGATTAAGTGAGCAGGCTTACTTCTTTGTTTACCTTGAAAGGTGTTCCCTTTTTATAGAGATTAATTCCCTACTTGGATTAGACTTTGTTGGACCGTACCAAGTATTAGACTAATAGAGCTTAATTAAGACCGTGGATCATATGATTGTCATAACACATGTCACTTTTTGGGCCTCAGGGCGTTGGAGTCATTCCACTCATGGATATATTCGAAGTGAAGGTTCCGGACCGAAGTGTCCGGAACAAGGCCCTCCGCTACTGACGTATTATGATTTGCTCAACTTGGTTATCTTTAGGTTCAGATGCATTTACGGGATGAGGGTCTGGACACGTCAAGTTTGGATGTGACACATTTGTCCGGCTATCCTTGCCACGGTATTCTTCGGATGCCTTCCCTGATAGTGACCACGGATGGTCTGTGGCTCAGATCCTTGGAGCTTCGTCCTCATAATACCGTGATGCCTTAGGATTTGTCCTCGGGATGCCTCAATGACGAATTGGACATATTCCCATATCAACAATTTGTACTTGGATACATCTTTGTGTACCTTCAAATTTAGTTAGAAAAATCATATAATATAAGATATTAAATTTCACACCATGTGTATAAATGATAAACAATTTCCTATATATATTCAAGAGCATACATTTTTCTATACATTTAAACTAACAAGAAGCAGGGACACCGTTCAGGTCTCGACCTATATCTTACTACACGGGTATTCTGTTTATTCAACTTTTGAACGGGTCAGGTTTTATTCAACTCGAATTCAACTGTAAGAGCCCGAACTCTAGTAAGTTCGTATTAGTTCTTAATCCCGTATTATTAAATTTAGTGCGAACGGACTCTTGACCTCTGACTCGACGCTTGCTAGTATATTGATTTTAACCGCGGATCGAATTCGGATACTAATTACCGGCTCGTATTTGTCAGTTATTATAACTAAAGAATGAGTATCACTAAATTATTATTTAATATTATATAAAAATTTGGGTATATTAATATTATTATATTATTAATTATAAATAAAAATTCGTAAAATTATTTTTGGTTCTATTTTATTTCGCGTCAAATATCGTCCCTAGTGTCGAATTCGTATTTATTGGAATTTATTTACGAGTTATTTGGAGTCCAGAATGTGATAGGTTTATATTTCTACGTAATACCAATTGTACCCTTGTGCCTTATCTTCTTCTTCAGCTCTCTTCTTCCCCGTTTTTACTCTCAGTCTCCTTCCGTTCCTTTTCTTTCTTCGATCTCTTCGCACTGTAAAAACCGCAATTCTCACCGTTCCACCTTGGATTCCCGGAGACGACTCGTGACCTGGAAGTCTTGGCGTAATGAGGCTTGTGACACAAGCCGTCACTGGATCGAGTTTGGGCAAGTTTCCAACGGAAGCAATTACCACAGTCACGGACGAGAAGAGGCCAAGCTTCCCAATCATGCTCGGTCGGCCGGAGCTCCTATAAATAGGGCTCCTCGGCCTCACCTTCATTCACACCTACTGCCCCTGAAAAATTGAAGCAGTGGCTTCACCCTCTCGCCCCCTACTCTCTCTCGCCTTTCATCCGCGTCAATCCTTTGGTCGTTTGTTGCTTGCACCTGACCCTTCTCGTTCGCTTTCAATCAATTTCTCCGGTTGGTGCCTTCTTCTCTTTCAATTTGTATTCGAAGTCTGGGCTGGGTATTTGCTAGTTCGCATTGTTTGATTGAATTATTGAGCCATGAGTCGTTTTCTTGCATCTTTTGCTTCGTCTACTTGTTTCGACTGTACCTGTTAGTTAGAGATGCTGCAGTCGAGTATTTATCTTGAGTCGTGACTGTGAATTAGTGTAGCTGTGTTGTCACCGTAGAGATGTGTCTGTGATTGTCGATTGTGTGCTGTTGTGTGGTGAACTGTTGCAGTTCGAGTTCGATATTGTTCATTTGTTTCGTGCTTTGTTTTCTGCGTCTATGGTGAAGTTGAGTTGATTCGCTCTTCATGTGTTGTGGATTTTCAATGTCTGACTGTGGCCGGTGTCATTCGATTTTCAGTCAGTGGATTCGATTGTTGTGTCTCACTTACGTATTATTAACCTGCCTGATTCGAGTTTGGTTTTGGCGATTTCGACTGTGTATGAATTCCTGCTTTCTCAAGAGGTTGAGCTGTGTAGTTGTGTTGCTCTGGTTTTCTGAGTTGTATAGTCAATTGCAAGTTTTGCAAATCCTTACTGTAGCCGATTGAGTCTCGGACTCTTGATTTGACTGGTTATGAATTGAGGCTGTGCGGAACTGTTATGCTTGTGTAACCTGCTGTAATTGTTTGAATCTTGGTTGCATTGGTTATGACTTTGTGGTGTGTCTAACTTGAACTGTTCGTGTCTGTGGACTGCCCTGTGTTGGTTAATTGTAGTTGTGCGAATTTAGCACTGATCATATCTGTTGCAGTTAGGAGACATTGGTTTCTGATTTCATTATGCATTCAATTAGAGCTGATTGCTATGTACTGTTTTAACATATGTTTTGAAGATACTGGAGTAATTGTCACCTTAATGCTGTGAATTTGTTATCGGTGTCAATGAATTTGTGGTCACAATTTTGAGGTCTGTATTAATCATGTCAGCAATAGATTTGTGTAAGAAACTGCAGACTTTTCATTTCCTTTAGTACGTGCTTTCTACCTCTGTTGCATCCAGAAATAAAGTGACAGGGAACCGGATTTTAGGCGAAGGGCGTTGTTTAGCTGCTATGTTGATGCTTTTGACTTCTTAGAAAATGATTTAAGCTTTTACTCTTTACAGTTCGTGAAATACTTTCTTAGCGGTGATTGAAATGGTGTTTAAATTTATGTCAACTTGGAATGTTAGATCAAGATTTCAGTTTACCTATTATGCTGCTTGTTAAATCTGTACATAGCATGCCTTTTCTGTGTTCTGTGTCCACTCTGATTGACTTAATTTATCTGCTCAATTTGCCTAGCTTATAAGCTTAGAATTACCATCTTCAGCATTGTGACTTTTGCAAAACAATTCTGGAGGCGATAAATACTCTTATTATTCTTAAATCATCTTTCCACTGGATCTGCTATTTCTTTATCTATGTGATTCTATTTATAAATAGTGAACAAGTGCCTACTCGACTTTTAATCTGCAATGCGTTAAATGATATGTATCGAAACTTTGAAAGCCAGTGTTTTTGTGTATCTGTGACCTTTACACTATATCTTGATCGATCTGCTATGGGTTTATTTCCTTACTTCCTGTAGCAGATTCAAACCGCTCTGTAGGGTTGTTGTTCATATTGGTGAACTGTAGAAGTCCGAACCTGACTGTTGTGTACTGCTGTTAATTGGCATTTTGGTTGGTTAAATTAATTCCAGCTTTGGTTTGAGTAGTCGACCTGTTTCTTGGTATTTATTTTATCATCTACTCGTCATGTATAATTGCACACAGTACCTTTATGTTCCAAATTAATTCCAACTTGATCATAAAGCTTGGTACTGTGTCGATCTTGAGTATGTTTGTTAGCCTCATATGATTATATGAAATTATATGCTTAAGCGTCTTCATCTTTTTTTAATTGTTGCCACTTGTTTATGATTGTTTTGGGGGTTTAAGGGAGTCTTGTAATTTTTTTTCTTCATAAATTTTTAAGTAGTATTATCCCTACCATGAAGAATTGCTTAGGCTACGAAGATATCCAAGGTGAGTGATTTCAGGTTTTCGGCATCCGGCCTTGGGAAAGTTGTTATATTTCAAAGCCTTCCTATTCCAGTACTCGTTCCCACTTGCTTGATTCTGACTTCGACTACACGACGACATCCCGATTAACAACGACACGACTACTGACTACGACTACTAACTATTTAGTTATTCGTATTGTACCCTGCTGATATGTATTCTGATTATATCTTGTTATTCCATCCTGATTATATCTTGCTGTTCCACATGATATGCATTGCATGAAAAATGATTTCAAAAGCAACCACACTATTTTGGAAAACTTGGGAAACCGACTGGTCGACTTGTTCGACAAAATTGATAAAGAGTTCTACAGTTCTATTCTTTCGGGCTCCTGCCTGCTTGTCGGAGGACTATTCAAACGGTCCTATATATTTGAGTTGCGATGGGTCGTGCCTATCATATGCAATACCTGCGAGGTCACTCCTCCACTCCTGTATATTTGGGTTGCGATGGGTCGTGCCTATCATATGCAATACCTGCAAGGTCACTCCTCCAGTCCTGTATATTCGGGTTGCGATGGGTCGTGCCTATCATTTTTTTTAAATTATTAATTAACATGAAATATAACATTACAATTACAATTGTTGAACAAGACGAATTTATCAATCAATTCTAGATGCAAATCATCATCAATCTCTATTCAGAGAATATAATCATCAATTTCGGAGAATCGAACCCGTGACCTCATGGTTACGGGGTGTCTCAGCTTGCCACTCGGCTACAAACGCTTTGACATGTTCTTAACGGGTCGTGCCTATCATATGCATACCTGCGAGGTCACTCCTCCACTCCTATATATTCGGGTTGCGATGGGCCGTGCCTATCATATGCAATACCTGCGAGGTCACTCCTCCACTCCTATGTATTCGGGTTGCGATGGGTCGTACCTATCATATGCAACACCTGCGAGGTCACTCCCCCACCATGTTTATTTGACCAATACCTGATCAGTTTGGTCCAGCCTAAGACAGTTACTGTTACATTACTGTGAATCTAGCACCTTTTATGTGCTATGATCCTGCTTGCTTGCTTGTGAACGGTTTCCATCTTGAAAATTTCTTGAACAGCTTGTGGTGGTTTGATATCTTGTTGCATTCATGCTCATCTTGATACATGTTTGATTATCCTCACTAAGTCTATATGACTTACGCTCTTCCTGTTCTAACTATGATTTCCCAGGCATAGAGCACGAAGTGAGATTGGGGTAGACAGATTGACTCTACATTTCGCTAGTTATTCCGCTGCTCCTGTACTAGACGTATGAGATAACGTTTGACTCGTAAATTATATTTGGGGTATGTAATAATTGTACGTTTGATATGTGTATTTGGGAGTTCGGTATAATCCTTGACGTCCGGACCCTGATCCGGGCCGCTACATCAACCATGTTTGAAATAACAATGTTCAATCTAAATGGTAGTATGGCATATACTCTCTTGGCAAGGAAGTTCTACCCAATCCTCTCTCTGTTTTTTTTATCGATAACGGCTCACGGGGGTAGCATTGTAGGTGGGGAAATCTCTTTATCTCTACTTCTAGGTTTTCACAATTTGTGTATTCTGTGGGAAGACACATACCAAACACGTGTGTGTGTTTAGGGGGGGGGGGAGGGTTGGGTAGGTTAAAACAAATGTGAAATTATGTTTATAAACTAATTTTTTTTTTTTGTGCATGATCGGATGACCACATACCAATTAAGATGAACTATTGTATATTTTTGTTTTAGAAACGTACTAAACTTAAGACTTCATATTATAATTAAAAATTTATTACATCCTGAAGTTAAACTTTATTTAGTAAACCATCCAGGTTATATATATAACAAAGAAAAATGGCGTGGAAAATGAAATTCAGAATTCAATTTCATTCCAATTTCGCTAAACTCCAGCACAAATCTCGAAATACCGTTGAAGAATTCCAGTCGCAGGAGAGGGACGTGTCCTCTTTACAAAATTCTACCATAACCTTTTAGTTTCATCTCATCTTTGTTCCTCTTCGATTCATCTCCTCTTTATTGCTCTCAATAACAACGATTGATCCATCTTCTCTTTCTTAACCCCCCTCTCCGATTTCGAACTCCTCCGCCTACTCGATCTTGCTCTCCGCCACTCGATCCGCCGTCTCCTCTAAACCCCTCTCTTACCATTCCTCCAACGGTACCCCTATTTTGCAACAACCAATTCCCCCCATTTAGCTTTTGTTATTTTAGTTAATTGGAGACTTTTACATTTTAAAATTACCTCCAAATTAACCCTCAAAGTTATTCAGTTCTGAATTGTGAATGTAGAGAAATAACGTCATGTACGTATGTTTGAGATTTTATGGAATCATGTATTCTAAATGAGGATGAAGGAGGTATTTGCTAATTAATGGAATGATGATAATGTTGCAGACCATCATCAACACTTACAAAAAGACATGTAGATATGTCTTCAGGCTTTGTGTTAATATTTTTTAAAATTAAAATAATAATTGATAAATGTAAATTATATTTTCATTAAATTTAAAATTCGTTCATTTTTAATCTTGCAATGTTTAGATTAGGCTCTGTTTAATTCAACAATAATTTTCTGAATTGTTTCAAGTATATAATATAATTATATAATTAATCAGAATGAAACTGAATTGAATTAAAATAACGTGAATTTTAAGTCGAAAAGACATAACCTACCCTCGTTTTTCTAAACAAAGATTGAAGTGGCTGTTCAGTTATATACACAAAAAATGCAATTTCCCCTGTGGTTGAGTCTCAGTTAACATGAATTTCCCAAAACAACTCTCAAGTGTAACTTCATAGGCCCATATAATGCTTCGA
This sequence comes from Plantago elongata, assembly GCA_036897095.1. Classification (NCBI taxonomy): domain Eukaryota; kingdom Viridiplantae; phylum Streptophyta; class Magnoliopsida; order Lamiales; family Plantaginaceae; genus Plantago; species Plantago elongata. The sequence goes on along the minus strand of JAYMSP010001964.1, from coordinate 20,715 downwards.
AAACTCCAGTTAATCAGATGAGCTTAGCTTCCATTCATGGCGGACAGGTTAAATTCTCTTTTGATATATCCGAAATTGATCGTTCACTTCCCTACTACTCATATTTTATCACCAATTTTTGCCTTTTAGGTGTTTGAACTGTGGTGTTACTGAACATGAAAATGTCATGTATGATTCTATTGTTATTTTGGTAGCCTGACTTCATTCAAACAATCAGCTCAACATTTCTCAAAATCAACATATCCTTTTCGTTTATCGTAAAACCCGATTCGGATGATGAATCACTTTGGAAGAAGCATTGCAGAATTGAGCAATCATGTATGTTTTAAAGTGAACAAATGTTTTTCCACAATCCACGTGCTGACTAGCCTATGACTTTCCTGTTTATCTTTATCAGGTGAGAATCAGACAAGTTTGTATGCGGAAAAAATTAAATGTTGAGGCCACAAACCATCCTCAAAGGATGAAAAAGCCCCTTTGCCAATTGGCTCATGGTGGGAGTTGAAGAATATTCTGCCCAAAAAGAAGCCGTAAGTCGTAAATAACTAAAGTTTTGTGCTCTATTCTTTACATATTGTCTAGCTCTGTGTTGTATTGTGCACTTTTTTGACTGGCAACTAAGAGTATTGGGAAGGATAATGTAGCTCGGTGTCTTTAATGTAATTTCAAGGTTTACGGGTGATGCTAGTGTTAGTCATATGGAGTGTAGTTAACCTATTCTATAGTGTTTTTACACTCTTGAACGCAGCTATTCCAGCGAGCAACGTGAATCCTTCTATCGTTTTATGCTCTAGTCTATACTGTTTCTTAGTGCGTGGTTTATAATTTTTGTTGGTTTATTTTCAAAACTATCCACTCTTTATTAAGTGCTTGTTAAAGTGGGAACAAACTGTGGTCCAATGATGCTTCTTCTAATGTGAATTTCCTTTAGGAAAGTTGCATTCTGGCTTGGTATAATTTGCTGGACACTAGGTGGAATTTTATTGGGGAATGGCATGGACATTATAAGAAAGAAGGTCAGGAGTGGAGACCTGCACTTTGTTGAACCTATCAACATTGTAAATCACAAGGAATAAAACATATTCAAATATTGATAAAATCCAGTGCTAGGATAAAGCAAGAGAACGTAATCCAGTGGCCTAACACATGCACTTCAAAAGTTGCTTTTGTCACCTTAGCAGCACTATATAATTAAGACATTTGTTCTCTTGTAATTACAGAAATGGTTTATGAACTAATGCCTGCAGTAAGTTGATGTGTCATGTGTGATAAACTTGGGGTACTTTAAGTTCTGTTATCCTGAATTCCTGATATTATTCTATATACTCTTACCCTATTTATACTTTATACTGGCCATCATAATATAATGTTTGTGTATGCGGATTATTGGCCTTTACCAGAGAACTTAGTTATAAAGCGCAATTCACTATCAGAGATATATTTGCACCTAGGCTATGGAGATATGCTTCCTCTTCCTTGGACTGGTCTTGATTTCAAATCAACTTAGTACTGATAAGTGCATTAACCCACAAGTGGGAGAGAACTGTGCTAAGTTTGGTTAATATTGTCAATATATGCACCCACTAATCATTATTTATCTCCAATCATCTTGATTTTAGGTGCTAACATCTGCAATTAGGATTTGGCATTATCCATAAACGTGTTTATAATGTCCTTTTTTCTCCCTTTTTTTTTTTTCCTTCTGTGATTAAAATATGATACAGTCCAAGATAAGTAGCATTAGCACTTTTTACTGCCCTTGCACATTTTGAGTTTTATCAATAATAAATGATGCAACTTTTCCTCCAACTTAGTGGTTGCTTTTGGAAAACAGGACCTAGTTGGAAACTTGGAATGTAGTTGTGTCAAATAGCCTCATCTTTATAATTCACCTGGGCCATTTCTCTCAACGTGAATTGTATTTTTCTTTTTATCTAGTAGCGTCAGGAATCATTCTGGACAATCCACAGAAGTCTATTGTTCTGTTAGGAGAACTTATCACTCAGAAACCAGGTTTATAATTCATGCTATAATTTGGAGTGGTCCTGTAATGTGCTGATAGACAGAAAAGATATTCAAGATTATTTAATACATGGTTTACAGTTGATCAATTATTCTTTCCCCTTGAGCTGTCTCAGAATTTGTTCATCAATTAGTCTTTCCTCTTCAGCTATCTCACTGGCATTCATCCATTCTACCTAATAGAAACCTCATAATGTTTCATAGAGTTGATAGGTCTGTTGGTCCAGTTGAGTACAAGGAAAATTTGCCTAAGAAGATTACCCAGTTTCTGAAGTTTCTTGAGTGTATCTTGGTCAAGTTGTATCTGATAAGCTCTCCCAGAACAGTTTTCCTGGAACATATTCATGTTCATGTTGTGTACACCGCAGCTCTGTGCACTTGTTTTGCTTTCGCGCAGGATGGAAATCTTGTGTTTCTTGGAGAATTAGGATTAAACCAATAATATTTGAGTATTTTCACCTACTATTTTGACGCAATTTAGGCTATTTGTTTCTAGTTCATAGTAACTTAGGAGAGTAAGCCATAGATATTTTTGTAGTTGGCTAGTTGAACTTTAAGTTAGGTTTCTTACTGGTAACCCTGTACCCTGTGAGATTGTCTAGTAGACAAGGAAGGAACTCTCACCTTACTGTGACATCTGATGATACTTCCACTCTCTTACTTGAAGGTAACTAAATTTGCTGATACTGTTTGCACATGAAATGTGCCTCGAGAAAATTAAATATCTATGCTAGGGGATGGGATCATGTTAAGCACTGTGCTTATTGGCCTTAGCATTAATATATCTCTATTGATTGTGATTTGTGACTTGTGATTAGCTGCATTTGGTTTTCTAGAAAATTACTATTATGACTATAGTGTGAGGATAATCCACTACTTCTTTGTTATGATTATAATACTTTTGCTACTAATCCTAAATAGAATAAGTTCGGACATGCTAATTTATTGCTTTCTAGATGCGCATTATGGTTGTCAATTAACACATGAGGAATTGACTAATGACATTTGCATAGTTTGGACATCTAAGCTTCCAATGGGACAGAACTCAGTATATATGTGTTAATGATGATAATCCTGTGCAAGGCTTTGCGATGCATTTTGTCATGCACCAGATAGTTTGCTCATGAAAGTCATGATTTTAACTCTGCAATCTTTTGGTAGCAAAAAGATGCCTGCCCTTCTTTTTCAAATAAGATAATATCAAATTATAATGAGATCATACAACCAACAATCAACTCTAATAGAGGAAATCGAAAATCACCCCATCGCCAGGTATGAATTTATGACCTATTTTTAAGGAGAATCGTGTGGTGTCTCAAGTCTCAACGTACTACCAGCTGCGTAGGTTACTTTCTGACTTTTAATTGTCTTGCCCTATTAATCTGATGACTAGATTAAGTTTCACCTTGATGTCTATGCTCTTTGTTAGTAATACTAGTGTTACACTTACAAACAAACACTTTTTCTGATGGGCATCTTTTATTTTGAAATCCAGTGGAAACCAGACCGGATGTGTCATCACTTCCATAATGGGTTGACACTGAAATACATACCACAGAATGGCAATATAAAGCATAAATGATTATCATACACGATTATGAGATTGATGTTATGGAATGGTTCTGAATACAATCTGAGATACCTCTGTCGTCTATCATGTAACTTTCCTTTCATAACTCTACAAAGTTGAAATCCAAGTCATAATTCAAAACCAAGTTGTCCATATCAAAATCTACTTCGTTCTTCCTTTTGATGACGGTACCTTCAAAGCACCGAGTCAACTTTAATATGCAAACAGTAGCAAGTAGCACCACTAATTTAGAATATATTCTCTAATTTATTTCCTTTTTCCACGTATACAACAAGAAAGATCTGGCAGCAGATACCTATAGTCAATATGAGAAAACCAGTGCATGCTATAAAAGTGGTTCCCCATCCAAATCTTATCCTGTTATGGGGTTCTATATTTACACAACAAAGTGACTGGAGGCTGGAGTCAATACCTTGATTTGAATGGTGATGTCATATTCCTCCAGTAAGAGGACGGTAATATTCTTTCACCCTTGGCCTTTTTTCGTGGGTACTTGTAAAACTGTCCCAATGCTGTGGTCTAAGTTTAGACTATCAAGGTCAGGTTGTAGGATTGATTCTTATTCTCTGTACATTTGCTTGCCCCAAAAAACGACCCCCGTCAACATTTGCTTATCTTTGCCTAATTTCTCTAATCTAATACATTTCACATCTCCAAATACCAAAATATGAAAGGGAATTTTTTTTCTCACTAGGCATGTTTTTTTCCCCTCCCGTTTTTCTTGGGGTGTGTGTGTGGGGGGGGGGATGGTATATTAATGAATTTGTGCCAATTATGATATACCGGGAATGGGATATGGGATACCCACAAGTTTTGCACGAGCAAGAATGGACTGAAGAAAAAGTGACAAATTTCAAAAACTATGGAGTGGGTTCAACATTCAACGCATATCTTCAAGTTTATTTGCAATTCCTATCACTGTCTACTTCTTCGTTCTCCTCTTGTGGAAACAAATACTGGTTTCTGCAAGCATGTAAGCAACAACTAGTTGCGACGAACATATATGTATGCAGTTGTAACTTGTAAAGCTTTCAATCTCGTTACGATCTGTCGATTCTGAAAGTAGTAAAATGATAACATCAATAGGAAACAAGCCGGTATCAATTTTCAATCAACTAGCAGGCTAGCAGCTGGTTATAGATTTAAAAGGTAATGGTTCAATTACACATTTATTTTAATAGATGCACTGTTCCTTACTACCTACATTCCATTAGTAACTTCCTAACAAGTTACTTTCTCTTGGATTAAGAAGAATTAATAAATTATTAGTTTGTGAGAGTGGTATTATATTGGTAAAGTTGTAAGTAGATGGTAAAGTAAGAAATATATTGAATAAAGTGATGGTAAGTAAAGCAGTAAATAGAGAATAAATAATTAGTTAGTGGAATAAGAACTTTACTTTTTTGACCTAGAAAGTTTCTAACGAAACCCCAAATAAGGAACATTGGGAGTTATTAATGGAACGGAGGGAGTATCTTTCTTCTTCCTTTAATTATGTGGTGGGAGTTGCTCAGACCTACGTATGTTCATATAGAGTTTCATATTCTTATATGCGCGTCTTCAGGATGAGAAATTGAAATCTTCTAGTACCATACACACGGGTATCGAGTATCTTTTATCCTGATAATGTGACAGAACTATGCTTTTTACAGTTTGCAGAAATAACATAATTAAATATTACACATTTCTCAGTTGACAAGGTGATTGGAAAATGAGGAGAGGACTATTGTAGGAAAAGAGATCAAATAGATAATGATTTTGAGAATTTTCACTGAATCTAGTAGACCAGCATGTGATCCAACAACCCATACAAGAAAATAAGGTTAACAAAGAAAAGGAGGTTTCACTCTGGTTCAACTGTAGGTCCTGCATAAAATTATGTGCATGTCATAGATTGCTGACCTTAGTAAGGTACAGTTGCCACATAGGATATCTTCACTAAAGACAATTCTAAATTTTCCAACTCTGACCATAGATTATGCAGTAGTACTAGTTCTTGGCAATTATAAATACATGCCGTGTCTTTGCATGTCTTATACAATCTTTAAGATTATGTGTATTATGTTATTTTCAATTTCAATGGATATTTTACAAAAAGCTCTGTTTGTCCTTTTGCTGTTGGCTTCTATGGAGCTATCAACAAATGGTAGGCATACACAATTTCCTAATTATAAAGAGTCTAGCTCTGGACCCAGCGAGCATCTAGTGACTGATCTTCCTGGCCAACCCGTAGTAGATTTTAAACATTATGCTGGGTATCTTACAGTAAACAAGAAGAATGGAAGAGCACTCTTCTACTGGTTTTATGAAGCCACAAACCTGACAAATGAAAAGCCTTTAGTGCTGTGGTTAAATGGAGGTAAATGATTGGTTACAAAAAGTATCTTGATGTTTAGGTTCATTTGCATGCAGTTGACTGTTTCCAGCTTTCATAATCCTGAGCTCTATGAGAGACTAAAATTCCTGCCCGAGCAAATTATATGGGTTGCTGTATGTGGAACTCTTTATTTGTTCTCCTTTGAAAATATGATACTCTATGTTGTAGGACCTGGTTGTTCTTCTGTGGGATACGGAGCAACACAAGAGATTGGACCTTTCCTTGTCGACAAGGATGGACGTGCTCTACAGTTGAATCCTTTCTCATGGAACACAGGTATATTTAAAATTTTAAATCCTCATCATCGGGATTATAAAAAAGTGAAAAAAAATGCTAGAAACAATGTTTACTAAGTTTCCGATTTTCAATATAAAATATTGTGTTACTATCTAACTCTTCAAGTGGATAGTATCCTCAATAGTTAACTTTGTCTTGCTTGATGGTGCAGAGGCCAATTTTTTGTTCATTGAGTCTCCAATTGGTGTTGGTTTTTCATACTCAAATACTAGTGCTGATTATGATGGTCTTGGAGATGATGTCACAGGTAATTGAGGTTGATACTGTGATACCATATTGTACGTGCTATGGGCAAATGTTGTGACGGTTACATGCATAAAATAAATCATTTCAATTTTTTGGGCTATTTCGTTTTGATCTTAATTTCCAGCAAAGGATGCTTATACTTTCTTGCACAAGTGGTTCATCAAGTTTCCGTCATATCGAAATCGGAAATTTTATATTGCGGGAGAAAGCTATGCTGGTACAGTAATTTTGCCATCTTCCTAGTAGCCATAGAAATTATGTGAATTTTTTTAATCTTCTTGATGTCTTTATCAGGGAAATACATACCTGAGCTGGCTGAACTTATCCATGACAATAACAAGAACACCTCCTTATTCATAGACCTTGGAGGCATACTGGTATGGCAATACTTTCCATATTAACAGTACCGTGTTATAACTCTGTGTATCTCCTGCTACATTTGCATGCTAAATCTGCAAACTATTAAGCGGATACGAGTTCAGGGGACTGTTTGGAGGTCACAGGGGTATTATATGAATGTCAGATATGACTTCAGGCAATTACTTGTACTAAAGATTAAAATAATTTTATTTTCTGTTAGGCGTTTGGATCTGATACATGTGAATGTAAATTTTTGGAAACTAATTCATCATCTATTTAATGCACATGTCGGTTGTGTTCTTAGTGCTGTGCTAGAGTTATAGTATTAATTTGACTTCGGTACAGCTGGGTAATCCTGCAACATATGATGCTGAGGACTGGAAAGGTATGGTGGATTATGCATGGAGCCATGCTGTTATCTCCGACGAGACCAGAAAAAATCTAATGTCTTGGGAAATATCTAGCAATTATACATGGACGGATAGCAATTTTACTGACGAATTCTATAGACACTATCACGAGATAGATATTTTCAGTCTCTATACACCAACCTGTGTCCCTGAGTTATCTGGTTCCAAACAAGAGACAGCCGATATAGGCACATCACGGACCTTACTTAATATGGTAATTGATCTGATCTTTAGCTATTCTTAATATAGTTTATTTAGTTACATTGAACTTTCGCGCGAAGCTTACAAATGGCCATTCCCAAGATATATGAAACATTTTGGGATCAATATACTTTTACATCCAAATGAATTGAATACACGGACATACCTTACTTCCAATGCTTTAATTCTCCAGTTGCCTTCTAACATGACTTGTTTGTTTATACCCATTCTTTTAGTCTTTTCTTTTTTCCCAATAATGATGTGCTTAACGAAACCAAGTATCCTCTGTTGCTAGATGCGAGGTGGTTATGACCCATGCCTGGACGACTATGCTGTATCCTATTATAACCAACGCGATGTTCAGAAAGCCCTCCACGTAATCAGTGATGGAGCGCATCACAGAGACTGGTGGATCTGCAAGTAAAGTGAACTACGATTATTGATTTCCTATAATTTTATGTATACTTAACGTACCATTTCCTGTTCATGCTAAATCCCGCACATCCAAGTGCCAGGAAAATTTCTAATTAAATTGCATATTTACTCAGGTATAAATTTTTAGTTACATGCAAATCAGTTAGTACATATTTGTGGCTATGTAAAAATTCTAACACTCAAAGGCCTCCTTTAGCCACGGAATAAAATATGCACGAGTCTGTACTTTGTCTTGCAAAGTTGTCCATTACTCCATTTTGTTTTTTTATGATCCTTCTACTCTCTGTTTCTTTAGTTTCTCTGTCTCTGTGTGTTTTCAAATTATCTTGATGTGTTATTTCCTTCATAACATACACGGTGCTGTAATAGTTATCTAATAATAATCAATTTGATATTTAGGAAAATACTATGTTTATGGTTAACCAAGAAAACATATATTTTTTTCCCTTTCCAAAGCATCACATGACTAGTCCTTCACATACATTGTCCTTTCCAATGCCTTTTGCTTATCCTATTTTCTACATTCATTATGCAGTGACACAGTCTTTCGACGCTGGTCAGATTCAAAGGCATCTGTCCTTCCAATATATCAGAAGCTTATAGATGCAAAACTCAGGATATGGATTTATAGGTAGCTACTTAATTCTCTCACACACACACACACACTGTAAAGTCTGTTTGGAATATTCGATGCACTTGTTATATAGAAAGAGCTACCAAATTGTACAATATGACTCACTTGCTTACATATTTCTTTGAACAAAATTTGTTTCATCAAATCAATACAATTTCAATGTTGAAGGTACAAATTTGCCCCTTAAAAGTACAATAAACAACTTCAAGCCTTATCCTTCTTATTACCACATGTCACGTTCCCATTCATCATTTTTCTTGTTTTTAAATTTAATTTTGTCCACTTTAATATGTTTATAACTTGAAAAATAAAAATGTAAAAAATAAATAAAAATCACCAACAATTTTATATTTTCGAGATCTATAAATAGAGATCATTCTCAACTATGTTTGAATTATTATTTTGATATGTATAAAAATTACTAACAACTTTATTCGAATTTTAATAAATTGTAAACCAATTCTAAAAATACAATGTTACTAATTTTAACTTTTAAACACTATTATAAATATCTTGAATATGTAAAAATAATCATTTATATTAAAAAATATCCGGTACCCGAATTCGGTGCTCGATACTCGTGTTCGATGCCTGATATCCGTATTCAATGCTCATTCTTCGTGTCTGATGCATGGTACCCGTGTTTATTGTTCGATATCCGTAAGCAATGTCCGATAACCATTGCCCGGTATATGTGTTCGATGTCAAATCCGATATTGGAATCCGATGCTCGATACTCCTGTTCGATGCCCAGTATCCGTATTCGATGCCCGTCACCTGTGTTTGATGTTCGGTATCTGTAAACAATTCTCGGTAAACGTACAATTGCCCGGTATATGTACCCGATGTCCATCACCCATTTCCAATGCACGGTACCCGTGTTTAATGTCCGGTATCCATAAACAATGCCTGGTAGCCGTACCCATTACCCGTATCTGTGTCTGATGCCCAACCATGTTACCTATTTGATTATTATATCATGTTGCTAGTTTAATTATTGACCCAATATAATAAAATTGTACTTTTAAAACTCGTTTTACAATTATTAAGGTTCAAATAAAGTCGTTAGTGATTTTCTTAGATCTCGAAAAAATAATTCAAATGTAGTCAAGAGTGATCTCTGTTTATATATCTCGAAAAAATATAGTCTTTGATAATTTTTATTTATTTTTATCATTTTTTTATTTTAAGTTATGGACATTTTAAATTTGACAGAGTAAAATTTAAAGAGAAAGATGAAGAGGTAAACAAATGAACTAGTGAAATGAAGAAAAGAATATTTAGTCAAAAAATGTATGAAGTTGTTCATGGTTTTGTTGGTCAAAGAAAATTGAAAGAAGTGTTGTGGATTAATATGGATTAGTAAAAAACCCTTGTTATATATTTACTTTCATTTACTTTATGTTTATTGCAGCGGAGATACAGACGGTAGACTACCATTTTTAGCCACAAGTTACAGTCTAAGCTCACTAGGGCTTCCTATCAAGAGACCCTGGAAACCTTGGTACCATCAGCGAGAGGTGATTATCATATTACTGATTCTCTATTCAAATATATTGAAACCTCAAACTCACATTACTCATTTGGAACAATATGCAAATCTCTGGTCCCCTGTGCTTAATCCCTTTATCTGAGAAAATGCAAGAAGGAAAGAAAGAAAAACCTTGATGGTCAAGTACTCTATAAGTATATTATGGGCATGAAAGTGATATCCCATCGAACATGACCTCAACCCATGATTAAAGAAATTAAGTATTTGGTTTTATAATCATACCTTCACTTATGGAATTTGATCATAGTCATACAACACAACGAGCAATTGTCGATAAAATCGACCATAACTGCTTACATGTACATGTTACACTTACTAAAGGGAACACGTCCCATTTGCCTTTACATTTAGGTTGGAGGGTGGATTCAAGAGTACAATGGGCTTACTTTTGCCACATTCAGGGGAGCTGGTCATGCTGTGCCCATATTCAAACCAAGTGCATCCCTTGCCTTCTTTGCCTCATTTCTTTCTGGGAAATCTCCTCCTTCACGGCGATAAATGATCACTTACTACTGAACTGCTTTTGTAAGAATTTTGGAAAAAAGCTGATCCAAGATAGGGTAAAATTAATTACATGTATGACTGTCGAGAGTGTGATGGCTTGAGCGAAATGTACTTTTTTCTATCTGTTAGTTTGTACTGCTTTTGTGGTCCACGAATCATCTTAATAAAATCATCTTCTTATACATAGTTGAACATTCAGTGTGTATCAGGTAGTCTGAAGTTTCAAAATAAAAAGGTTATCTTTTCACAACATTCCTCGAACGCAAAGAGTGTCCAGTACAACCATATGATTAGTACTTGCAGATGTCAATAGCAGTTATACTACTAAATGACATCAAGCAATGAGAAGGTACAGTTCTACTTCTACACTTCTACCACCTGGGATAAACTAGTTAACCTTCATGTACTTCTTTAACCTTTAATTTTATCTGCTAAGTTGTTTATATCCGCTGTAATTTCTATACTTGCTGTAGGATTAGGTGTTGGCTAGATGAGATCACATTTAAAAAAAATATATTTACACATTAGATTATTTCCAATTATTGGGGCCTATATATTCCTGGTTATTGTTTATACTCGACAGTCGAAAATTCGGTCAAAGTCAAGTATATATGTTCTATATTTTCCCTCCACAAACATTATAGCAGGGCATTCTTGTCGGGGCATGGTTTGTTAGATCTGTGTTGAAATCTATATTACATATCACTTAAACATAATTTCATTATGCTTTTACATGTCACGTTCAAATGATACTGGGTAAATTTCAAGCACAAGGTCTATGGATTACACAGACCAGACTTAATCTTCACTGTTGGCTGATTAAAGTTTAGCCTTGAGAAAGTGAGGTTGATTTTTCTATATCTGATAATCTTCATACACAAATAAGCTTTTCTAGGACTGATTTTAATGGTTGCCATCATGTTTGTCATTCGCATTAATAGAACTAAAGCACAACCAGCATGGGAACATCATTAAGTGCTCGTTGTATGTATTGACCACAGATGTGATGGCTCTAAATCTTGTAATGCTTTCTTATGTATTGAAGGTATCTTCATTAACTTTAGATTGTGAAAATTTTCCTTTGTTAGGCTGTATTACTATTCTATTTAAGAGAATAAATAGGACAAGAAAGGCATCTTGTTGTGGTGATATACAGAAAACCAGTCTTGTCCTTGACCACCATGGCTATCATGTTCATTCATCTTGACAATATGACAGGCTTATACCTTTTTTGACCATGAAATAGTAAAATTACCAAAGATTACTCCATTACCAATTTTAAGAAAAGTTAAAGTTTGTTGGAACAAGACTATTTTGGAATAAATCCACACAACAATAAACCTATCTGGAAATACGTTATTCTTTATCTGCATAATGCACCATTAATAACTTTGAGATAATAGACCTCTGGTAGATGATTCTCCAGTACTATAGAGCTTGTTTTATTTTACTAGTATAAATACGAGCTGTCCTTCGCTTATTTCAACTGAGCTTGGAGTAAAAGTCTGAACTGTTACAATGTTATCTGGGATTGTGATGGCTCTTTTACTGAAAGCTCTGTTTATCCCATCTCTGTTTCTTGTTTGTATGGAATCTAGTTTTGGTGCTGAGGAGGATCTAGTCACTAATCTTCCTGGCCAACCAAATGTAACATTTAAACATCATGCTGGATACATAACGGTCAATGAAAATAATGGAAGAGCGCTCTTCTACTGGTTTTATGAAGCGACTGACCATGCAAAAGCAAAGCCTCTAGTGCTGTGGCTAAATGGAGGTAATATTTTTAGTGTCAATGGTTATATTTCTAGTGTTTGCTTTTGGTTTTTTATGGTCATGAAAAAAAGATGAGTGAAATTATTTCTTTTCCAGGTCCAGGCTGTTCTTCTGTGGGATATGGAGCAACACAAGAGATTGGACCTTTCCTTGTTGACAAGGATAGTGAACATGCTTTAAAATTAAATCCTTTCTCATGGAACAAAGGTTAGCTTTGTAACTCCACGGCCACAGATAGTCAAGGAGAGTAGGGGATGATGCATAGCATAACACAACCAGCTTTATTGTATTCTTGTTTTATTGTAACAGAAGCAAACTTATTATTTGTGGAATCTCCTGTTGGTGTTGGCTTTTCATACTCAAACACTAGTGGAGATTATGATCATCTTGGAGATGGCTTCACAGGTTTGTCCAACTGTAATCTTTACCGTAGTATTGCATTTGCTCTTAAGCTGGTGTATTTTCCTCTCTTTATAGTTTGAGAAATAGTAGTATCTTATTATCCTTGTAGCATCACATAATAATTGTTCACACTTCACATGTTTCACCTGATTGTTGGATTCTTACCAGCAAATGATTCTTATGCTTTCCTACACAATTGGTACCTCAAATTTCCTTCATACAGAACAAGGGAATTTTATATCACAGGGGAGAGCCATGCAGGTACATTATGTTTACCCCTTTATGACATTCCGGTATCCTTAATTTTCACTCATTCAGCTATTCATCGTGTTTAACCAGGAAAATATGTACCGGAGCTTGCTCAACTTATTCATGACAATAACAAAAATACTTCTTTATTCATTGACCTTCGGGGGATAATGGTATAAAACTTTTTAGTGATATGACACTCAAAGGGAACAATTAAGTTTTTGTTTTGATACATAATTCTGTTATTGCAGCTGGGAAATCCTGAAACTGATTTTGCTGAGGACTGGAGAGGTTTTGTGGATTATGCTTGGAGCCATGCTGTTGTCTCAGATGAAAACCACAATATTATAGTAAAATCGTGTGATTTTTTCAGCAATGACACATGGAGTAATAAGGATTGTAAAGATGCTGTGGATGAAATAATTAGGCAGTATAAGGAGATAGATATGTATAGTGTCTACACTGGAACCTGCACAAGTAATTCATCCAGTTTAGCAGACAGATCAACAGTAGTCACATCGAGGAGCTCATCAAAGATGGTAGTTGAATTTGCCAGACTCTCTCTCGTGTATGGAATGAATTGAGTGGCACTTCTATATGCCATATAATTTGCATTTCAAGTTTATTATTTTCACTCGTGTGCTATAAATGTGACCCTTACACGAATAACCATTTGGTGCTTCTGTGTTGCTTCTGATAGATGCCAAGGATCCTGTCTGGTTATGATCCATGTCTGGACAACTATGCAAAATCCTATTATGATCGGGCTGATGTTCAGGAAGCCCTCCATGTTAGTGATGGAACTCATCTTAAAAATTGGAGCATCTGCAAGTAAGAGCATCTCTCTTTCATTGGCTCTGTTTCCACTTTTGATAGCTTTCATGTGTAAAAGACACGGTGTGACCATGACATTGATGAACTTATTAACAAGTGGCAAATGTAATCTGAATAACCTGAAAGTGGACTTGGCAAGTGTTTGTGTACTGTGCTGAAATGTAGAAGTTGGAAACTGTAGTATTTTGCCAAGTGCAGTTCGTAGAATTTGCGATGATCAAGCCAAAAGCTGACTTCCAAAATCAACTACTTATATTTTCAGCAAAGCAAATACTATGATTAGCAATCATAGTATTCTTATGAATTGCACGAGCTCAGTTATTCTTATGTGTTGCAGTCAAACAATCTTTGATAGCTGGAAAGATTCAATGGACTCGGTCCTGCCTATATACAAGAAGCTCATAACTGCAAACCTCAGGATATGGGTTTACAGGTTTGCTTGTTTATCCACTTCGGACTAGTATATCTCATTCCAAAAGACCAAAACTTGCCTTGCTTCTAATACACACATAAATGCTACTCTTAATCATATTGGGGGTCTAATATTGTTCGTTGTGTACTTTTATTGGCAGTGGTGATACTGATGGAAGAGTTCCAGTTTTATCCACAAGATACTGTTTGGATTCATTGCGACTTCCAATCAAGGAAGCATGGCGAACCTGGTATCACGCAAAACAGGTGATCAATTTTAATTATATTAGGATTTATGGAAGCACGGGAAGCAAGAACTGATGCAGTAATTAGTAATTAGTCTTTCTTGATTCGTAAATAATTACTCAGTGTACTACTCAGGTTGGAGGATGGGTTCAGGAGTACGATGGGCTGACTTTTGCGACATTTAGGGGAGCTGGTCATGCTGTGCCCACATTCAAACCAAGTGAATCACTTCTCGTCTTCGGATCCTTTTTGTCAGGGGCAACGTTACCTTCTCAACGATGAATTATGGATAGTTATATAATTGCATGAGATAGTTGGAGATGAGATATAGTTGCTGCACATATAAGGTGGGCAACTGATATATAGGTACTCTGTATTTATGCTTGAAAATTAAATAAATGACTCATGTTTTTAGCAGTTATTGAATGAGACTAGTTAAGTTGTTCAAGAGAGGATGAAACTGATTCTTGCAACTTTCAACATCAATTGGATTCTATATATTGAACTTTTTGAACCCTCCAAATGTTTCACTTACATTATCAACAATCAAGTATCATGTCGAGCTACAAAGAAACAACATCAATCTTACTTACATTCTTGTTCATATACCCCTGGAGTATACTAGAATCACACTTATCTGTTTCGTAAGGAAGTTACAAATGTCTCTTTCAATTATGTAGTCCCATGATTAAAGATGAGAAAAGAAAAAATAATAAATTTGGTGGTAGATTTTCAAGTTTTTGAGATGATAATATCAATTCAATAAATGAAGACAGTTGATTTTCATACAAGTAAAGTTTAATTTGTTCCAACAATTAAAAGAAAATCCAGGGATGCTTGCATTATATATTTGGATAAATTTCAAAATTAGATATCCATTCAATCCCACATTGATTTCTCTATGATATTACTGTATTTCATAAACCAAGTACAAACTACAGACACAAATTATAAGCAAGGGCAAGGCGTATACTCCAATTATTTGCATCAATTAATGTTTAAACATCAATAAAATTTCAAGCAGTTCAATATATCGTAAATGGTTAATTAATTACCAGAGTCCTTTTTCCCCTCCAGAAATACAAGATTACAAATTCGTATTATTATGCCTATAATCAGCAGTATTTTCGGAGTTCTCATTGATCATCGAAATGAAGGAGGCTGTATTCTCATTAAAAATCGCATTATTCCAATATCCTGACATCGTATGCTTCTGAAATTCAGGTTTCGAACTTGAAGGTGTCATCTGACCTAGTATAGGCATAGGAGTACCATGTTGATCAATTGTTGATCCATTTCCCGATAGCATGTCGGAGAAGAAATTCTCATGATAGTTGTTGTCGAAAGACAACCCGGCCGGTTCATGACCTGTCGGTTTAACCCCCAATTGAACCGGATTTTGATACCCGTTTCCACCTGGAGTGGAAACTAGCATTTTCTGATCCATGGAAGTGTCTCGTTCCCCAAGTTCCATCAATCGACTACTTGAAGTACTCTTCTTAAATATCCGGCATAGGACCCAATCATCTAGCTATAAATATATGAAATCAAGCAGATTAAATTAAATACTTACAAATGTTATAACGAATACTACGAATTTGTATGCATGGTAGAACAACTCTTATATATGTTCATCATGAATTAATAAATTTTGACAATGTGAGAAAAGATTTAATTAAGGACTTGTACTAATTATAAAAAGGGCATGTTAAGTACATACCCTTAATGAGCCATTATTGTTGAAGGTCGTTGATCCTGCAGGCTGTTTGTTGTCAAAGAGTCGATACTCATGCATGATCCAATTACTTTTGATACCCTTAGGTGGCTTTCCTCCATAAAACACCAACGCCTTCTTCACCCCTACTTTCTGAGTACCATAAGCCGTGTGTATTGGTTTATCCGTCCCGGTCGCTTTCCAATACCCTGACGTGGCTGCCCGGTTAGGCCGTGCCCCGTTAGGGTACTTCCTGTCCCTCGGCGTGAAGAAGTACCACTCTTGCTCCCCAAAATTAGCCTTGCCTATTAACAACGCACGTCAAAGAAAAATTATCTTTATCATTCATCCTTATAAGATTAACGGATTGGAGAAGAAATTTTCTTTCTTAAACGGCAAATAAATTTGATTGATTAACGAAAACAAAGTTAAGTGATGGATAGTTACTTGGAAGCTCCCATGGATCATATTTGTAAAGATCAATCTCAGCAATGATTGAAACGGGCAAAGGGGTTGAGGCGACCTTCTTCTTGAGATAGTGAACCACCAGCTCCTCGTCGGTGGGGTGAAATCGGAACCCAGGTGGCAGGTGGTGGTGGCTGCCGCAGCTTGAGCTGGTGCTCTCCATCAATCTTAAAAGGATGATGGATTATCCTAATTAGACTCGGTTATTTATGAGGAAATGTGGAGTATAGTTTTATTGGTGATGGCAAAATGTTGAACTAACAATGTCCGTGCAATGTGACATGACATACATCGTAACATGGTAGACTAGGACTACTAACAGACTAAAACAGCCAATTGAACGGGTTCCTAAATGATGATACAAATTTAGGCATGTTTATTATGAATACTTCATAACTCAAAATTTAGATGACTGGATATATACTTGAAATAAACCTTAGCTACTTTATTATAATTACTAAATTACTTCATAACTAAAACTAATTGATCTACTAAATTTGTAGAACATAAACCAACCATTTAGTTTATCATTTTAATTAATAACCCGCAACCACATTTAATAATACTAATTGTTAAACTAATCGTGCTTCATCATGTAGTTGACAATTAGATGAATATATAAATTACGAAACTAAATTCGGTAACATCGTCTTATTATTATTATTATTATTATTATTATTATTATTCTTTTATCATTTACCTGAAGTAACTTAAGAAATCAAAGCTACTCCATAATGCAAATGTTCACGTGGAAGACTTGTTCTAAAAATGATCCACCATATTAAAAGCTATAGACTATTATATAGTACTTAATTATTATGAATAGAAAAATACACTGTATACATAACCTTGACATCGAAATTATATACTCCTCTATTCCAGTTTGGAAGTCCGACATGACCGAACATAAATTTTAAATAAAAAAGTAATAAAATAGAAAATAAGGTAATAAATTATGAATATAATTTGATAAAGTAGAATAAATAGTGAATAAAGTATGAGAGGTAAAATATAAAGTAGGAGAAAAAAATTTTATTTAAAAAAACGAGATTTTCAAACTTGGACAGTCTAATTTGGAACGGAGGGAGTATATTACAGCTGAAATAAAGTTTTGACACAAATTAATTTCATTTGGTATTGGGCAAATGTTGACATTGATTGTGAGCCTCTTAATAAATAATTATTATAATAATGACCGATGAAACAAATTTGATTTGGTATTAGTCTATTACACTACTATTAGAGCACAGGTGAAACAATTAAAACCTTATTAGAGTTGCAAGCAAAATATTGAAGTAGTACTTGAATTGATAAGATGTGGAAATATTGGAGCATTTAGAGTGACATAGCAACGTGTTCGCAGGACAAAATACAACAACAATAGAAGCAACAAACTCCCCACGGTTTTGATGTCACAAGTTTTGTATGTTACAGACAAACCTCCCATCTTCTTCGGTTTGGCAACTTAATTGCCTCTTCCACCCAAACTCCAAACACCATACCAGATCATATACCTCAATTCCAACTTCACACTTTCCTCTCTTATTCGTCACAATCTCAATTTTTCATAATTTAATTATAATATATATCTTTAATGTCATTCACTATCTTTGATATAATATAGTTTTACTGAATTATTACTCATCAAATCTCTTTCTTGACCGACCGAGACCCTAGTTCAAAACACTAGAGCGACTTGAGCAATACAAATGGGAATTGTTAAGCGACTATTTAAAAGTAAGTTATATTTGATGTTGAGTCGTTCTTTTTGAAGAGTTACAGAGGATTTTATTCCAAATATAACGTATAAGTACACCAAAAGTATACGAACAAGATTAACATACAATGAGAGAGAGCATGCCCTGACCATGGTCTAAATTCGAAACATACATATGCCATCGGACTATCCTTAATAACCAAAACATTGGAACCTTAGAAAATTGAGTATTAGTTGCAGCCCACTATCTTTATTCAAATTACGAACACCCACACATATACAAAAAATAAATGTCAAGAATCAAGCCTAGATAACGAGTAAATCGAAATATAGAACCCTAACTACATGTTGTTGGATTGATTTCCAACTAATTGATGTACTATAGAGTGAAAACATATCATGCGGGAGTTTTCCTGTTATCCAAATTTGCAGCATCATCCGAGTCAGCAAAACCAACCAAAACTTGACTATTATATGTACATTTTCTTTCAAACGTCAGTCCATGTTTTAATGTGTAGTAGTACCTTTTGGATACATGAGAACCACTTCAATGCCTCCCATTGAGCCTTTCCAGCACAACTCATGTACGTACTCACCACACTCATTGAATGTGCCAAATCTAGCAGGCAACACACCATTATGTACATTAAACTACCCACCATCGCACTGGCACATATAATGAACTTGAGACATCTACTCACTCTATGCAAGTGTTCTTAGAAATAACAATGCAAGATCAATGAACTTAAAAGGATTTTTGTATTGCTTTATGTAAGTGATGAAGGAAAGAAACATGAACTCTCGATCTTGGAGGGTGATAGTGTATAAGAGTGGGGTTGGTTTAATTCGCTAGTTTTGAGAAGTTTAGCTCGTCTTATTTCTTTAACATGTATTAGGTCTGACTTCAGTAAACTCTTGGAGTCCGGCATAGGACCTTCTATGTATCCCGATGTAGGACCTTCTTGGTGTAGGAATTTCTTGGCGTAGGACTTTCTTAGAGTCCGGCATAGGACCTTCTATGTATCCTGGTGAAGGACCTTCTTGGTGTAGGACTTTCTTGACATAGGACTTTCTTGGAGTCCGGCATAGGACCTTCTATGTATCCCGGTGTAGGACCATCTTGGTGTACATATCATAGGAAAAGATAAAATTGATGGATTCCGATTGGACCAAAAATATAAAGAATAACAAATAAACGGATTGATCTCGGCATTTGATTTTGGTACATAAACGTCATCTAGTATGGTCGGTTCTTGTACACCCAAGTGCTTTATCGGTCTTAGTTCGTGACCATCGTCAAACTCGTCTGTCGTGCTGCTTCTCATTGGCTGTATCATCTATCAAGTCGTTTCTTCCTTTCTGTAGCTCTCAGCTTTTCGTACTTTAGACATTGAATACCCAACCTTTCATTTATCTTGCAATCAGATCATTTCTTTAATTTTACAGAATTACTCAATTTTAAATTTTTTCCCAATATTTAATAATCCAATGTCATCCCGAGTAAATTGGCCGGTGGCCAAGTTCTTGAGATTCAACCGCATGAAGTAAGCACCACTATCAAGGAAATAAATTATTTTGCCTAGCTCATTAATTTGAAATATAACAAAGGCACTATATATATGGTTAAAGATTTACTAAAAGTAACATGTTTTATTCTGAACCTTTTCTAGAACAAAAATAACCGTATTGCATCACTTGATTACGATACCGTTTCTTACATCTTACTAGTACTAACTCGTGGTATTGCATAGTTTACTTTTAATAATAAATTAATAGAAAGTGAAAATCATCGAAAATATAAGGTAGTTAAACTTCTTTACACAGTGTTAGTCGTAATGTCGACGGGTATGCCTTCTTCATCCACTATCATATAAGTATATTATTGGATCTTCATTTATGTTAACTATAAAAACTGTAAGAATACTACTTATAACATATACAATTTGAAAGGGGTATGATCCAACCTTTATCCATTCGAGAGCCGACGAGTTGATAACATATATTTTGTATCATGTCCTATGATATTGATCAATTAATCAATAGTAACATGCATATTTTTCTCTAAACAATATCTCTCAAACTGAACTAAAAATACAATACAATCAAATGGGTCGTTGTCAACAACCCCAGGATGGGGCCCCCATTTAGATTAAGAAAGTGGAGAGAAAATTAAAAATAAATAATTTTACCAGTTACGGTTATTGATTTTCCAACCCCACGATTGCATGTGTCACATCACCAAAAATTAAAAATTTTCACGTCACGAGTATAGAGC
>JAYMSP010001963.1:0-27397 GCA_036897095.1 Plantago elongata | reverse complement strand
TATATATATATATATATATATAAAATTAAGAAAATTATTAATGTTATTAATTAAAGCATCTGTATTCACAACATTAATTTATCTGTACTACCATAAGAATTATTTTGTCAACAACAAATATATTTTGCTTAATGATATAAATAAATTTATCGATTATATAGGTCATGTCAGATAAATTATTTAGACATCATTTATCATGAGACTATGTAATATTATTAATGCAATAAAGACGAATACATATTAAGTAAAAATAATAATTCTCAACTTTAAATGCTACATTTTTTTAGTGTATTCTTAATTTTAACATATAAATTAACTTTAAACAACAAAATTATAAAATATTACTTCTTTAATTTTAATTATATATGAGTAAGTTGAAGTTTATTATAATTATGAAAAGAATTTGAATGATTTGATTTATAACATCTCCTATGTTCTCACGTAAACCATATAAAATGAATTCTATGAGCAAATGTAAATATAAATAACCCATCTTTTCAAAATAAATAGGGTACCTGAGGTTTTAAATTAAGATGTGATGAGGAGTTCAAAATATTTAGGGAATGATTTTAAGGAGAGGTTTGGGAGTAATAAAATAGGAGCTCTACCACAAGTGATCTTATAAATCCCGTTTAAAAAAGATTCATTATCGCTAATCACATTTAGTATTTGTTCCCATGAACTCTTCAAAACGTTGAATTAATTACCATTATCGCTATCATATAGTTTGGTCACTATATATATTGATAATTTACCAAGTAGCTAGACAAGTTGGAACTTAAGTTTTTAATGATCGATCATGTAGAGAGTTGGTAAATGAGATAAGATGATGGCAATGCCGAGCAAATTCTAGTCCTCCTCGTGCTAAATTTGTTACCTGCTTTGCTTTGCATGCTAGTGTTTCAACTCGTCTAGCTTCTTTATTTATTAAGCTGGCCTTGTCGCTCTTGAATTAGGTAATACTATTTCCAAGTATATATGTCATTCCTTTGAATTTTGTAGTAAAACTTTTAGTTGTTGAGTGACAGCGATTAGCTGATTATCATAGTAATCAACATTATTCTCAATGTCCAATAACTCATGATGAAATTCTTTGGTTTCATCTAATGGGAATTTAATCTCAACTCGAAATTCAATCATATAGTAGTAGACCGGACCACGCACATCGTAACATGACAAGGTATTCCCCACAACCTAACCACACTTTATTTAAGTCTCAATTGTTTTAGAAAAAAGTGCATATGTGTGGATTAAAATTAAGTTGAATTATTTAGGGTCTGTTTAGCAAAATTAGTAGAAGAGGTAATTGAAAATTGAAAAGTTAACCGGTAGCTTTTTTCTTAAGAAACTAACTTCATTAACTTCTCAAATCAGCTAACTTTTCAATTATTCTTTTTAAGAAGCTGTGCGTTCACGTAACGAGATTTTTTATCAAAAAAAACTTATTGAAAAGCTAACTGAAAAACTAGTGATAAACAGAGCCTTAGATTCAAGGTATATTTTTGTATGTAAAAATAATACATAAATTTAGTTTAAATTTATATCATTCAACTCAAATTTTGAGCAAATTAATACAATTTCTGAACTATATAATGGAATGTTTGGAGAACAAAATTCAACGATTAATAGGATTCATTCAATCCGTAGTTCATTTATTAGTATTTTTTAATTATAAATCATTATAATAAGAAATGAATTCTGTGGCATGGACTTGAATTGTACATATTCATGTCGCGCAGTAACCAAACTGTCTGTCTCGTTAGTTATAAGATCTAATGCCGCCCAACTCCTTATCATATCTTTAGGGATGATCCTTTAACCATACCAAAATGCATTTTATACATTATCATATCGGCGCAGTATCAAATTTTCAACAGTATTTCTATAAACACTTTCCAATCTTCGTCGAAAGTCTAAACTAAAATAAGTGAGAAGTAAGTTCAGTATACAAAATTTATGACTCTATTTAGCAAAACTAGTTAAAAAAGTAACTGATAGCTGAAAAAGTAGCTAATAACTGAAAATGTAGCTGGTAGTTTTTCAATAAACTAACTTAATTAGCTTCTCAAACCAGCTAGCTTTAGCTTGTTTAAAAAGCCACACATTTACGTAACGAACTTATTATCAATAAAAAGTTCATGAAGCTGAAAAATTAGTGGTAAGTATAACTTATATTTTAATAAATTTAAAACTAAATCACTGCCGAACTAATTAAACAGATTTATGCTAATCAAATTATATACTAACATTGATATGACATACGTGGATATTATTTCATACACCGGGTATACTAAAAAAAAAAAAAAAAGGTTCTAATTCAGTTATTTATATCAAGTACTATCAACCACTGCTATTAAATGGTGGAAAATTAGAAATAGAAACAGTTGCAAATTAGTGTCATCCTCAAATCTTTCTACACTTTAATGATATATAAAAACTCCCTATAAATTAGTATTTATATATTTAATTTTAAATATATCATCAAATTAAATACTAAATATAGTATAGTTAATAATCAAAATAAATGTACAATTAACTAATTAGATTCTGTTTAGATTTGGTTACGTTAAAATAGTGAATAAAATAAGAATATGTAAACATTATCAAAATAACCAAGCATCATTCAGCCAAGTTATGTTTTTTCTAATTTATTTTGATCTATCTTCAAGTATCTTTTTTTCAATTTTAAAAGCATCATTATTCCAATTTTACAAGCATATTTAACCAATTTTCAAAATTTTTCTATAAAATTTTAACGTTTATTATCATCTCCAAGCATCTTTCTTCTAAATTAATTGCAACCCTCATTTAATATTATATTGTAAGTATCATCAATAGGAAACAATCATACTGCAAGAATCACTCAACATTACATTACATTACATGCATCGTATAATTCATAGCATCAAATGAGAAACAAACAATATATTAGTACTGCAAATATAATTTAGCAAGCATCATATTAGTACGGTATACATAGTTTAACATTAAATTATAAGCATCATATAATATAATCATGCAAAACGAAATAAGCATAATACTAATTAGGAAACAAATCTGACAATGAAAGATGTAGTAACTTAGAAGGTTAATTACTTTGATAATGATGCTTGTATCAATTAACAGATGCTTGTTTAATTTGTTTCAACTGGCATGTGAACGTGTTTACTTAGTTTCCTATAAATATGGGTATTTTATCAATTCTAGTGTATTTTATTTCAAATGTACTGAATATCTCTAATTTGTAGGAAGTTTGTTACTAATTTGTAGGAAGTTTTTCATGTATCACTAAAGTGCAATAAGTTTTTAAAAGTTATACTAATTTGTAATTATCTCTAAAAACAATGGTCCCGTACATTGCTAGCAATTATTTTTTCTGGGGGCAAAAGTTAGTTAACTCTCATTTCCTACTGATTATTAGTCAATGTTGTTGAACGGTGGCAAAATAAAAACAATGATTACTGTATATTGGTAGCAATTATTTTTTTCTAGGTGTAAAAGTTAGTCAACTCTCATTTGCTACCGAATTGAACGGTGGTAAAATAAAAATAATGGTTACCGTACGTGACTATTGCACATTTATTACCTGTTTTTTTGTTATTATTATTTACCACAAAATAACAATAACCAACGCTATATGTCACAGTAGTCAACTCATTTTGTTACCAATTTTGTAGTAGTAAATGTAGGATTTTTGTTTGGTAGTTATGACGAAGTTGTAGATATTTAAATTGCAATACACAATTAATTATATTACTTTAAAAATAATTTTGATTGAATTTCTTAAAAAAATAGTTGAATTCTTGATGTCTATTCTAAATCAAAAGTATAGCACACTGGTGGTTAGGAAAGTGGGAATCAAATTGTCGAGCCAAATATATAAGTGAAGGAATAATTTTTTTATTAAAATTGGAATACCACACTAGATGCGGTGCCTATAATTTATAATAATTTAACGTCAACAGAATTTTGGTATTCATAACATCTATATAGTTTGCATATAATGTGTAACTTTGACAGTGTATGAAGCTGGAATTGAATGTTACTGCGGTGCTCATATATGAATATTTTTTTATAATTGAATTTAATCCTAGTAATTTTTATCAGATTAACTCAGAATCAAAATTGTATTATTTCAATTTGAGTTGCATCCCTTTTTTTTATAAAAACAAAGCAACAATTTAATTTGAATTGAGATTCTTGCAATTATCATCAACTTAAAAACTACAATTTCAATTGTTATAGTTTATCTAAATTGGTGATAGTCAATCTAACGTACTTAAAGTGGCATTGTCTTATTGTGTATTGTATCCATTTTTTCATTTTACCCGACTAAGAATATACACAAATTCACTATGCATGTTGAAGTGGAGGCTTGATCATGTGAGCAAGTAATCTGAGTTAAGTCTCCTTGTGAATAAATTACAAACTACAAATATTTTTTACCTTTTGAACTTTGAACAAAGCAGTCTCTTGTTTACTTTCTACTTTCTAGTGAGTTAGG
This sequence comes from Plantago elongata, assembly GCA_036897095.1. Taxonomy (NCBI): domain Eukaryota; kingdom Viridiplantae; phylum Streptophyta; class Magnoliopsida; order Lamiales; family Plantaginaceae; genus Plantago; species Plantago elongata. Next base: position 22,893 of record JAYMSP010001963.1, on the reverse strand, counting down.
CAATACCCATAAAACATCTAATTTTGATTGCATAACAATTTTTCCTTTTGAAGAAATCAAATGCATTAAATAAATGTAATTTACAGCACAAGTTGTACTATAAACCGATCATTACAGTGTCCATCAGATAAGAGACAATTTACATATTCAAAGATTCTAAAACACATTCCACAGCTGAGTCCTAAACAATAAAAGTTATGAAGAAAACGTATTCCAGTAACATGTGCTATGAACCAGTGAAGACATCAGCCACACATTCTCTTCTAACCATAAAAGACTAACAGCTGAAAGTTTCATCGAAGTTCAAGATTAAGCACTCCACTGGAGAAAATTCCTCATCCACCACATTATAAACAGCGTTAACTAGATTTCGATTTTTTGAACAACGACCACAATCACAGATTGAAAATGATTAACTCGATGATATCCCCAACCACTGGGCGTTTCCCAGGAAAAACATCCTCATTCTAAGCTTTCACACGTACCATGCACAACAATGCCAAACTCCAGTCAGTCGACAATGAAGCGCAACTCAGTTGGTAATACGTTTCAGCTCCAACCAATAAAGTCGGGGTTCGAGTCACTTTAGCCGTTTCAAAAAAAAAATGCCAAACTCCTGTCCAAACTTCAATTTTCCAGAAACAAAGCTCACAAGTTCACAACAAGCATCACCACTCCAGTAAACTATCACAGACTAAGGCACCCCTCATTTCATTAGTTCAGGGCTGCCTGGGTTGATCACAAGTCTAACCTATGACTTCACTTGGCAAACCCCCTTGAACTATTTTCTCTAACTACTTCGAAGTTTTGATTATCTATTTTCTCTAACTACTTTGGATTTTTGGTTATGAAACTTTGTTCGCAAAAACTCGATCTTCAAGGACAACAGGTACTTGTTTTATTGTTAATCATATGTGGACTCTCCTTAAAAAATAATGAAGAATTTCTTGGAGGTTGATTTTAAACTTTATCATCTGCAATGTAGTCTCTATTTTGTAGCTCTTGCTCTAGTTAATAATAAATCTTCCAGCAGAAAAATAAAAAAGATAAAAACAATCAAATAAACTTGAACGAATTAACATATTACTAATAAGCATCTTCCACACACTAAAGTACATAACTCTTAACAATGACACTATCACAGACCAAAACGCATGTACGGTTCGGTACTCTAGAAACAAACTTCCAGGTTAAGGCTACCTTATAACCCTATAACCCATCTAAAATGTCAGTGTTCCATTTGCACAAACACATGCATTTATTTTTCGAAGTAGTTAGTAACATTAAAAGCTATTTAGTACATTATCCAATTCTAATAATGGTAGACACTGAAACATCATGAAACCCCTGGAGTCATACAAATGGGACTTGTTGAAAATCAAGTAAGTTTTCATGGTTTGATGATACAAGATTAAGTCTAGAAGTTGTTCGAAATCATGCAGTGGGGTGGAACTTTGGAAATAAAAATATGAGTTCCACTATACGACTGTTAATTTGGTGTGTTCCACGTGTGAGGCGGCTTAGCCTGACAACATAGGCTATTTGGAAATATGCTCATGTTCTCTACAGGTTTCATTTGATTTACTGGAAGCGTACCTGGAAAACCATTCTGAGGCAACAAACAGTGGAAGAACCTCTAACGTCAGAGAGAATGCACTATTTCAAGATTACCATGGATAGTATTCTTTCAGAAAGGTAAATTCAATATCCATGTGTAATAACAAATTGCATGTCACCAAATCAAGTACAGTTTCTAACATTTATATTACTGTAAATAAATTTAGGCAATGAGAAACTTCATTGAACAAATAAGAGGTGGAAGAGCGAAATTCGACCCTAACAGAGTCGTAATCACATCAGAAGAAATAACCGCAAACGAATTCCTAACCTTCATTTTGGCTGACCCTGGCAATGATTTGTTCATCCCAACTCCTTACTATCCAGGGTATGGAACTTCCCCTGCTTCCCTGCCAATAACCTGATTAATTTAATTTTGGACTTCACCACAGAGAAAAAACATCCATCATATCCAAGATGAAATTTACTCCAGACCAGCATTCTCATCTGACGAATTCGTCAGCATTGCTGAAATTCTTGAAGCACGACATTACAAGGACTGCGAAAGAGTCCATATTGTTTACAGTCTCTCGAAGGACTTGGGCCTTCCAGGCTTTCATGTCGGGACAATTTACTCTTACAATGATTAAGTTGTGACAACGGCCCGAAGAATGTCTAGCTTTTCACTCTGATTTCATCCCAAACAAAACAGCTATTAGTTTCTATGCTTTCTGACAGGTCCTTCACCGAGAACTACATTAAGACCAACAAGAACAGGTTGAGAAAGAGGTACGAAATGATCATCGACTGGTTGAAAAAATCTGGTATTGAGTGCTTGAAAGGGAATGTTGGATTGCCCTGTTGGATGAACTTGAGCCCTTTGTTAGAGAAACCTACAATGGAACAAAGCCCTGATCAATTGAAGATAATGTATAAAGCCATGATGAACTATGTTTCGGGATCTTACACGAGAAACATTTAATTTATTTGTTTTGGTCGTCGAACGAATGCTCCTGCTATTTCTGCTTGGTCTCTTATTATCAGTTTAATTTTGTATGTATTCCTGTTTGATTGTGTTAGATAATTAGTTATATTATATTAACAAGCCAAGTAAGTGATTACATTTACATAAATCTTTATTAGATTGAAGATAGCGTGTGACTTGCATGTAACATGTGCCAAGATAATATAGAACCAGAATTTATATCCTTAAGCAATACACAGGAACCTAGTGAATCATACCGGAACCGCACTGCAACAGAAGTTGGAACAAACCTGAATTCAATTGAGTTTGAGGTGACGGTGCCTTGCATATGCCCGAGCACACTTGCCCTCTGATCAGGAGACATAAGGCCTCGTGCCTGCCTGCGTCTTGACTCTTGAGTTGTTTGCAGCACGTTCAACAGCAAATGACAAAAGTCAGGCAAATGCAAAGTAGATCAATGAGATGAAACCGAACAAATACAGAGAAAAGGATTACCTTGCGCACACAACTCATCGCATAGAGGCGGAATACAGGGCACAAGCAATAAGGATGGAGAGAGACTACGAGTGGTGTGGAGAAGGAATATACAGTAAAAACATGAGGAAGTTTCTTTCCCTGGCGCGCCTCTCATTTGTGGTGAGTGAAGGGGTGTGCATTTCCACGTGAAAGGCAGCACCGTTCTGAATTATAAACATCCATAGAGCCGCAACGTTTGGGTTGGTGTGATTGATTTGGATGGCAACAACTGCGTTGATGGTCAATGCTCGGCTATGCGGCAGTCCAATTGAATAAAGTACTGTACAATAGACATAACAGGTATCCAAGAAGATTTTGTAGAGCAAGAGTGATTTGTATGCATCAGTTTTAGTTACGTTAAACATTCTAGAATTATTATGTGTACAGTTTGAGGAGTTAAGTTAACTTTAGCTTGCTACAGGGTGTATTAACATCCAAGACAAGCTAAGTGGAATTAAAGTACAAATATATGTACGTATAATTGTTCTTAATAATTAATTAATCTGTCAGATAGTTTTGTTTATGGATAAAACTTCATAGTACATCAATTAGATTAGAAGTAGGTTCACAAAGCAAAAGGAAATAACCGGCAGAAATGTACGTTTTGTATTTCTATTGAACGTGAAGTACCACTATACCAGTAGTCAAGATATGATTATTTGATAACTATATGATGATTATTTTGAAAGTGGACATTTGACCAGTATTAACTAACTACTACTCTTGTTTGTTAGACTGTACGTAAACATCGATTCAGCTGATTTCCATCTGTTTCTAACTTTTCAGTTTTAAACAAGTTAATTCAAATTCTCTTATAATTTAAATTAATTTGCTGAAGAAGTCAATATAGTATAGGAAAAGATCTTATTTTATACAGCATTGCAAAATATATAAAACAGCATTAAATAGATAATTCAATTCATGTTGTATATTCTTTAACTTGTCAACAAACGAATCTTTAAAAATGAGGAATCTTACTTAAGAAACCAAAAAAAAGAAAATAAAGTGGAGATGCGGGGGGATCAAACCTTGTGCCTCTAGCATGTAAAGCAAGTGCTCTACCATTTAAGCTATATTCCCAATTAATATTTAGTTTGCCATTGCTCTCTTTTGTTAAGTAAAGTACATGTTATCAATAAATCTCATATAAGTATATAATTACTTTATACTAGAAACTACGTCACACGCGGCGCGTGTGAAGCATATTCTAGTATTGTTCTATTGTATGCTAAGTTATACTGTCTCCATGTTGATTTCATCTTCCTACATTATCGAATATAAATTTTACAAAGAATAGAGATCAATGAAGAATGACTTTAAATCCATCTATGTTATAGTTTTACTTGAGCATATTATCCTATTCCAATCATGAAAGAGGGGAATGAAATTCGAATATGAATTCAAATATACCAGTCGTCTCTCTCCTATATGAATTCAATTTGAATATGATAAACTGAATACCGATAGGGTTTTATTCTCCAAAATATTTTTATTATAATATAAAAGTGTCTAAAAGTTAAAATTAATTAAATTTCATTTATATTTCTATTTAGAGTGTGAAAAATGTAAAATTTAAAATGGTCGAAATATAGTAATGATCGTTCTCTATTTGTAGAGGATAAAAAAATATAAAAATTAGTATAATGATTATATTTTTATATCCTATATTTGATTAATTATGAATGAAATAAAATAAGAAACTATAAAAGAATTTATTTAAGGTTTCTCAATCTAATAGTGTGCTGGAAATTCAATAACATAAGGAAGGAGTTCACGTGCATATATACGCGCCAAAGTACATGAAAGTGGGCCTTTCTAAGGTTTTTGTATGAATCGTATTGAAAATGTTGAAATTGAAATCAAATTGAGTTCAATTGTCTCTTCCTCCACGCGACTTTATTTGGTTCTCTTACTACTTTGATTTGTGTGTAAGTCAACGATTCGTGTACGTATGCAGTCTATAACATTTTCATTTTTAATCGAAGCTTGGTAATTAGGAGTAGGTGGTTAGGTAGTTAAAAATAAAATGACAATAGATAATCTTGCTATATAGCTTATTCTTCAAAAATTATTTTTCGTAATTTATCTATTATTTATATTACCGTCATCTACTTGCCATCTTGCCATTTGTAGCAGCTCCCACTTTTCACCATCTACTAAACAATTTAATCAAAAAAAATTAAAAGTTAAGGAAGTAAATATGAAGTTGGAATTTTCTTTTTCATAAACTATATTAAATCAGCTACACATTAAATAATTAGTGTAATGGTACTCTCTTTTTCATATTAGTGTAATGTTTAGCAGTCGTGGTTTATGGAAACAAAAAAAATAGTAAAATCTTCTCTCTGAGAGTATACTTCATCTGGCTGGAGTTTGGATCCTCTTGTTCTAAGAGTGCTTCTTTATGTCCTTCCCTGTTTGTTATTTTGTCACCTCCATATATGTCGAGAATCTCTATAGTTTAGATTGTCCAGAATATCTGTTCTTCTTTGTTTGTAGTTGCGTTGTTTGTGTTAGTTTTGCTTTACCTTTTAGTTCTACTCCCTTCCTTTTCTTTGTCTGTATTTTTCTGTTTTGTCAGCCAACCCTCCTCTGGTGTTTGGGTGGTTTTTTTCCTTTTCTGTGTTGTTTTACAGGCTCCTCTATTGATCTTCTCGTCTCTTTGCGCCGTATAGTACTAATCTTGTCTCTGGTAGACGGTATTGGATTGATTGGGTCAAAAATGTCTGAGGATTTGGTTTCGAAGTTATCTCTGACTACTGCTGAAGAATGTGCAGTTACTATTCCAGCGGGTGCTTGGCAGTCAAGTTTTGGGAATTATGAGCAATGTCTTGTCGATAAGGTTTTATCAAGGAAACAAATTATCTTGAGTTGCTAGAGAAGACTTTACTGGGGGTGGAATTTGGCAAATGGTGCAAAATTTCAAGAACTCGATCCTGGTCGTTTTCTGGTCGCCTTGGGCAACAAGTTAGAACAGAAGCAAGTTCAACATCGTGGACCATGGGCTTTTGATAAGAATTTTGTGATTCTATGTGAAATTTCTGATGGAGAGAATCCTGGAATTGTTAGTCTGAATTTCTGTGACTTTCATGTCCACATTATGGGACTGTCAATCGGGTTTGGCAATCGAGCCATTGCTATGATTATTGGCCAAGCCATGGGAGAGTTCATTGATTTTGATGAGCGTGTTGCCAAAGGAGTGGTATCTAGTTCTCTGCAGCTGCGTGTTCGTGTCCGTATTAATATTGCGAAGCCTCTACTTCGTGTTCTCAATATTAACAGTCTGAATTGCACAAAAAATTCAGGTTGCAATTTCTTATGAGAAATTACCAAATTTCTGCTATTTTTGCGGAATTGTTAGACATTTAGTTCAGAATTGTCACACATGTTTGGAGGAGTAGGGGGACGATGATAATGTTGCTGAAGAATTATTGTGTTATGGAAACTGACTTCGTTTCAATTCCATGAGCCAGGGGAACAAATTCATCAACTCTCATAGTGTTATTGGTTCTCGGGATTTTGTTCATAATTCACAGCTTCCAGGTATTCTGGGTTCTAGTTCGTCATGGGGGCATCGACAACTGATGGTGGTTCTTCTAGTAGAGATTAGATTTCGAGTTGTGATGGCCAAAAAGGTGGAAAAAAAGCAGTTGGGAGGTAGTTACAATCGTGATCAAAAGTTAGCGATTTTTATGGGTGAGGAAACTGCCAAGTTAGCAAAGTGGAAAGCAAGGAAGTTATTGGTTCTACTTCCACGCAGTCAAAGTCAACTCCTGGCAACTTTCATTCTGAGATTATTTCCGTCCCTACTCCAAACACTATTGACCCACTTCAGCCTATGGATATCTCATCACTCTATCAACCTGAGCCAATACCCAAACACATGAGCCCAAACTTGATTTCTCCTTTGAACCTTTCTCAACCCAAACCAAACCTTACCGTCAATTCTGCCCAATTGTAGCTGATTCTCCAATGCCTTTACTTACTCTAGTACATCCAATCCTGATTGTTCCATCTATTCCGCCCAAAAAACGGGGTCGCCCAGCCAACCCCTCAAGTTCGACCAACACAACTAAACCAAAAGAGACCACTGCCCGCCGAACCAATCTCCAAATCAGTTCTATTCCACACAAAAAACAGCGCATCTCGGATGAATTCCGTCAATCTTATGAACCAGAGGTGGGTGTTGCTCAGCAACCCCGCCTATCACCATGATTTGCCTCTCCCGGAACTGTCGGGGCTTGGACAACCCTTGGACAGTTCGTTCTTTGGATTCTTCTATCAAACTTCATCGGCCTAGTGTAGTGTTTCTTATGGATACTCGTTTATGTAGCTTAGAGATTGATAAGTTAAAGCATCAAGTTCATATGTTTGGTTTAGGTGTTTCTTCTGTAGGTTCTTCTGGTGATTTAGCTTTACTTTGGACCAAAAAAACTAATGTAATGGTCCAAAACTTTTCTAAATACCATATTGATGCAAATGTTCAGTTTGATGTTTATTCACATTTGTGGCGTTTTACAGGTTTATATGGGGAATCCGAAACTAGTTAGAGAAAACATACTTCGAAACTTCTTAAGGACTTGGGCAGTAGTTCGAACAGAGAATGGCTTTGCATGGGTGATTTTAATGAACTATTGATGCAACGTGAAAAACAAGGGGGCTTGCGTATACCAGAATGGTGTTTAAGGGGTTTTAGGGAATCGTTATCATTTAATGGGTTGATCGACATGGATTTTAAAGGATATCAGTTCACTTGGTGTAACAATCAGTTGGAACTAGACACTATCCGGTGTAGACTGGATCGGGCAGTACACACTAGTTCCTGGAAAAATCTATTTCCTCGTGCTCAATTGTATCACGTTGGGACGCGTGCGTCTGACCATATGATGTTACTGTTGAAGCTTGCTGGTCCTTCCCCTTCCCGTCATAGACCATGTAACTCTTTTAAGTTTGAGGCCATGTGGCTCAAATGTGTTGATTGCGAATCGATTATACATAATGAATGGTCGGACGATTTGGATTTGCTCTCTAATCTGGAGCAGTGTCGAGTTGGGTTATTGAATTGAAACACTTAATCGTTTGGGGAAATCAAGTAGAAGGTTAAGTCGCTAGAGAGGGAGATTCATGACAGACAACAACAGACTCTAATTGCGGAAAATAGGAACAACATTCTTCAGTTGAAGATCGAACTTGAAACGACATTAGATAAGGAAGAAATCTTATAGCGTCAACGTTCCAAAGCACAATGGTTTGCGGAGGGGGATAGAAACACGGTATTTTCATGCTAGAGCGTCCAAGCGTGCGAAGAGGAACATGATAGAGGGTCTGTGTAATTCTCATGGCAGATTGTGTTCAAGCCGAGATGAGATGGGCCAGATTATTAATCGTTACTTTGAGGATATCTTTCATTCCATGAATCCAACTTCTGTTGATTTGGATGATGTGAATAGTACTATACGTCCCAGAGTTTCGTAGGAAATTAATTCTGATATGAGCCGAGTATACTACCCATATGAGGTAAAGAAAACACTTTTTGATATGTACCCTTTAAAATCTCATATTCTTCTAGTGTTATGACTGCTCTTTTTTATCAACGTTTTTGGCATATTGTGTGTGATGATGTGATTAGATGTGCTCTTGATTTTTTGAATAATCACAATCTGGACCTTGTGCTTAATTTTACCCATATTGTCTTGCTTCCCAAGTGTCAAACACCAGAGGTTCTATCCCAATTTTGCCATGTAAGTCTTAGTAATGTTATGTTTAAAATAACTTCTAAAGCTATTACAAACAGACTTAAACATCATATGCATTCCTTAATATCCGAAACACAGTCCGCATTTGTGCCTGGCCGTCTTATTTCAGACAATGTCTTGGTAGCGTATGAAATAAATCATTTTTTAAAGCAAAAAATCAAGGGTAAAGAATCTTTTATGGCTTTAAAACTTGATATGAGCAAGGCCTATGACAGAGTCGAATGGATATTTCTGGAACGAGTGTTGCATAGATTAGGCTTTCTTCCCTCCTTTATTGATTTAGTTATGCTCAGTTTATGTACAATTCGTTATTTTGTATTGCTAAATGGTGAGCCTCTTGATCCAGTCCAACCAGAGAGGGGGATTCGTCAAGGAGATCCTCTCTTTTACCCTATTTGTTTCTTTTTTGTTTAGAAATATTTACTTCTTTACTTTGTGATACTGAGGAGAGGGAGGTGCTTCGTGGGGTTTCTGTGAGCCCTAGAGCACCTAGGAGCTCTCATCTTCTTTTTGCCGATGATGCACTTATTTTCCGTCAAGCTTTTGTTGATGCAGCTAATGAGATTTCTAATATTCTCCATCGTTATAGTCTTGCCCCGGGACAAGAGATTAATATACATAAATCCACTGTGGTCTTTAGTCGAAATATTTCTAGTGACATGGTTGCAGAAATTTGTGTCTTATTACCGGTCCGTGTGGCTGATCGTCATGAGAAGTATCTTGGTTTACCAACGGAGATGGAAAAATCTAAAATGAAAGTCTTTGGATAGTTATGTGAAAGGGTTTGGAGTAAATTTCAATCCTTTAATGGGTGACATTTCTCTAAAGCGGGGAAGGAGGTTCTTACCAAAACGGTGTTGCAAGCTATTCCGACCTACATTATGGGATGCTTCAAGATTCCAGATTATCTTCTCTAAGAGATAGAATCTATCATTGCAAAGTTTTGATGGGGTGATGGGAGCAAGAATAAGATTCATTGGGTTAATTGGCATTCACTTTGTGAGAGCAAGCGTGATGGAGGTATGAGATTTCGAGATTTAAGGAGCTTTAATTTAGATATGCTTGGCAAACAGATTTGGCGGACTATTAAGTTCCCGGACTCCCTTTTGAGTCGTGTTTTCAAGGCGAAATACTTCCCGAACTCGGATGTGTTAGATGCTACTCCTAAGGCCAACACTTCTTACACATGGAAAAGTATTTTGGGGGCAATGGAGTTAGTTCGAGATGGTCTGCGTTGGAGGATTGGGTCTGGATCGACAATTGACATATGGACTGATTCGTGGGTTCCATGTACTAGTTTAATGCATCCTGCAACCAAGATTTGTATGGCCTTGGGCCTACGGCTCGGTCCAACCTGATTCATCACGAAACAGCAACGTGGAATACTGACTTGGTCAATTGTGCTGCTCCTGATAAAAGGGTGTGGCATCATACCAAGTCAGGTTTTTATACCGTCAAGTCGGCTTATTATATTGCCAGGGACATCCAACTGCATAAGCAACAGAACCGATCAGGTACTACAAGTGCATCTTCCTCTACCTGCTGGAACTTTATTTGGAATATTCGCGTGCCGAACAAAGTTAAAATATTCCTGTGGAGAGTCCTTAAGAATGCACTCCCAGTTTTATTCACCTTTCAACAGCGGAACATAGCTTCAAATTCTCTGTGCCCGGTCTGCAGTGGTCGTAGTGAAACTTTGCTACATATTTTTAAGGAGTGTCACTATGCCCGAGTTTTTTGGGCCGTATCCTCACTCCATCATTCGATTGTTCTGACCAATGCGTAGGATATTTGGAGTTGGATTTGTCACTGCTACTCTAGTTTATCCAAGCTGGAGTTTGAGAGATTTGTTGTTTCACTATGGAGTATGTGGGCTAATCGAAACAAAGTAGTGCACGAAGGCGAGGGATATGATCCATCAGAAGCACATAATTTCATCTCTCGATACATCAGCTGGTATAAGGAAGCATGTGCTCAGTTTGCCAACCCACACACTGTTTATGTGGTACCTCAACCGTGGTCTCCTCCACCAGTTGACTCTGTTAAGCCTAATTATGATGCATCCGTCAAGAGGAGATACATTATCTTGGCGGCAACAACGGTTGGTGAATATTTTCGATCCTCAAATTGCTGAAGCTATTGCAGCAAGACAAGTTGTTGGTTTAGCCATTGATGCTGGTTTTTGCAATGTGATTTTTGAAGGGGATTGTGTGGCTGTCACTGAAGCTGTTCAGAACCATTTACCTGACTATTCGCAGAATGGTCCTATTATAGATGACATCAAAGGACTTTTGTCTCATTTTGATTCCGTCTCATTCTGTTCTGTTCCTAAAATAGCTAATGTTCAAGCTCATGATCTTTGTCAGAATGTTACTTCTGATTGTGATGGGATCTTTCCTATCTGAATCTTGTAAGATGTAACTTGGCTTTTTGCCTATTTTATGAATGAAGTTTACTATAAAAAAAAAAACTCAAATTCACCCTGATTTCAGTTTCATGCTTTCAACTTTCCACGTCCAATTTCAATTTGACTCCTATTATCGGGTGGTTTTGGAATGGACGCTTAAGCGTTGAGCTGTACGGCCCCAATCAGTTGCTATGGGCTACGTACATGTTTTATGAGCGGATTCCAATTAGTGAACAACAATTCTATGGAAGTGAATATGGTGGCTGCAACTGAATTCGGCCCAGTTAATTTATAGGCTCAAAACGTAGGGAAAATTCTCCACATAGCCTAATGGAGGAGCAAATTTTAAAAAACCCTCCAGGATAATGAAATGTTTGAAAAAACGATCGAAATTGTATCTAGTGGACGTTGAATTAAAAACATATGGTTATCAATGCTAACAAATAGTTTCTTTTTGAAAATTATTGAAAAATTCACGAACATATATATCATTATAACAATATCATAGTGCAAGAAGACATCACGTTTACATTGAAAACTATAGGTGATGTCACACTAAATAAATTCAACGGCAAACCAATAAATCAATAGGAACTGGGGTGTCCCGTACAACCAAAGTAGAACAAACTGAACTAGCTAGTTGACTCAAGTAGCTAGTGTGTTTCGTAAAATCAAAATACATTTGATCGACAATATTAATACTTTACTTAAGAACATTAGTATTTTTGGGTAAAAAATAAAATGATCAATATCTAATTAGTTAAATCTCTCTAACACTGGTATACATACTTAAATTTTTTTAAACCATTGATTTTTGTGATCTTAATTTGTCGACACAAATGGTACTTGCATGTTGCACCAAATCCCATACTCCCTCCATTTTTATGCCCACCTCAAATTGGTGTATCTTGATCTCTTATTTATCCAAGCTCATTCAATAAAATTTGGTTCAATGTATATAATACTTTTTACAAATAATTTTTCATTTCAGTTATTCATGCTCATGATATTCCAGTAATAACCAACCAAGATTGTAATCTTCACAAAATCAGTTTAATCATCTTGCAGATTGTTTTTTAACCTTATTTATTAGTATGTCTATTGATCTAGTCTCACATGTTAGATTAATGCCACAGATCAATAATCCTGATTAGATCTGATCTTATTCCTCAACAAATGTAACTAACTCTTAACAAAATGAATTCAGTTAGATTATTTAATTTGATTTGTTAATTAACAATATGAGAATTAAGGTGAAGCCCTAGAATGCAGGGGAAAACCAGAGAGAAAATCACTGGAACTAGAAACAAAATGACAATGTTTTCAACGAAAAGATTGTAGTAATACAATCTAGAAGAAAGAATTGGTTTGAAAATAGTGAAGCTAATTAAGATAGGATATAAATCTATTTTTAGTAAGAAACAAAGGCAACCACTACTTGTTCGAAGCTTTTTCCTTCACACAAATGGGAATTGAAAGTTGATGATACACTTGATATGTAGCTATTTTCCTTCCTTTCACCTTTGTTGCCTCCGGGTCTCCGCCTCCACCTTGCCCACATTCATTTGGTACTTCTAATGCTCTTCATTTTGTGCATGTTTATATGTTTTCTTCATGAAATTGTGTAATTAGATTACGCGTCTTGAGTTACTAGCTAGTCGAAAATATAGACAGGGTTACAGTGATGTTCGCCGAACTCAAAATTTAAAAATATGGTGTCATCTTTAGGTCTCTGTGATTCATGTTTTGATATCTTTATATCTTTTTTGATTTAGTCATTTGGAGTCCTATATTTCAATCTTAGCTCCGTCATTCTCACCCTTGGAGCAGCGATACATAGTCATTGCGAATGGGCTATCTGCTTGAAAGGGGAGGGATGGCGAGATAACACTTGGTGGGTGGGAGTTTGGTTTGGGGATAAAGAGAAAAAGTATTTTTCTATATATCATGGGGCTATTTAATTTTGAAATCCCTATGAAAACTTCAACACGGCACGCCCTAGCATAGAAACCTGCTTGATCGATACCACATCCATTTAACAATTTGTGATTATGAATATGATCGGGTTTGAACCCATGCAGTATGTTCACCATCATAGAGCCTCACACTTTAAGTTATATTATCATTTTAATAGTAAGAAATTGAAAATATTACAAATATAATATTTTATCATTTTGCTTCAAATAAAACTTCAAATATGATAATAAATATGATATATTCAAGTATTATTTTGTCCATTTTGATATTTTGTATTTGGCCTAAAAGTTTTGGCTTGGTTGTAGACGGCGCGTGTGGAAACTTTAAATTAATTTGATGGTCTGAAAGTCCGAATCATTACGTGTTAAGCAAATATTTCATGTGCCTTTGAATAAAATAGTGATTGGAATCAAATCCCTTTTTCCAGATTCTGATAAAATAATGACAAGGTACAATGCGTATATTACAAATTGATGATTCTTTAATCTCACCACCATGTGCAAGTTTGATTGGTGTTCGAATTATTATCCAAAGCAAAGTGATCTGAAACATAAAATAGACCAAAAAACTGCTGTCATGTTTCTCAAACCATCCTTAAAGAACAATCTGTCCTTTGTACCGAAAGTGTAACAATCTTATGTTTTTCTCTTTTGTCATTGCTTTATATATTGCAGTGGAGCATGATCAGATCCAGATGAGATACACTCCAAATCGAAAACAATAACACGCAGCCGAATTGAATTAGTCTATTCATTTTCAGTATCACGTTCATCGTGATGGAAGAAAACGGAGGAGCCAAGGTGACTGGCATAAGGCAGATTGTGGCATTGAAAGGCTTGCTGCACAAATGGCAACAGGCAACACTTGGACCGAACAAATCAGGCGAGACAGTCGAATCAGGCGATAATCTTCGATCACCAGGAGGCATTTCGCCATCGGTTAGTAGAAGGTTGAGGTTTCCTAACGTTTGTAGTGACTCAGATGAAGAAAACAGCCAGAGCCCCGACCACCCGTTTGATGTGCCGAAAGGCTACCTGGCAGTGTATGTTGGACCGGAACTACGCAGGTTTATCATCCCTACTAGCTATCTTGGTGATCCACTGTTTAAGGTGCTGTTAGAGAAGGTTGAGGAGGAGTTTGGATTTGATCACAGTGGTGGCTTAACAATCCCGTGCGAAATCGAGACATTCAAGTATCTGCTCAAATGCATGGAGAATCACCAGAAAGAGCACGCTGAGGATAATTAACATTGAGTAATGAAAGGTAGATTTTGTTTAGAACCTCTTGTTAATTAATTGATGATTTTCTTGAAATTATATGTTGTAATTTGATGACAGACAATTCATGGTGATTAATCTTTTCTGGTTTTATTTGGAGGCTAATTAGGAAGGAACACATTGTATATCATGTTCTGTAATCAGCACTTCTGGTGCTTTATTAATTTTTTTGTTTTGCCTTTTCTGATGCTTTTCTTGATCCCTTAGAATTAGGTCATCTTTGGTTACAGTCTGTGCATTTTTCAAACACGTTCCACTGATTCAGCAAATATTTAGCATAGAAATTCTTCGACTACGGTGTGTATGTCTTGGAATATAAGTGTGAGGGTGTGAGAATTGCAATTTTCATCCCCCAAGTTGTCATTTTCTTTGATTTTGATCTCTATTTCTCATACTTTGTAAATATGATCTTTAATTTTTCCTCAAATACATTTAGTTGGACACATATCGAGATCTCCTTAATTCCGATTGTATTCTCATTTAAAAAACGTTAAAATTAAATTTAAATAAAAAATTAAAACCTCAAAAATTAATTAGAAAAATATTTTAAGCATAAAAAAGAAAACTAAATTCTGAATTCAACACAAATAATATTAAAATATTAAAAAAAAAATCTCCAAAATTATAATTTTTTTTTTCTAATTACTTCCATTGAACCTTCCAACGTCGGAGCTTGGAAGCTTCAGCAGAGCTTCCGGAGCTTCGATCCGGCTTTTATCTTCCATGACTCCATTGAAGAATTTGCAACTTAAGATTCAGTAACTATGAAGCTTCCATTTTTATAGATTATTGGAACAATGATACCATCTTCATAAATCCATAAATCCGCAGTGTTATATCCACAACTCCAACGAATTCAAGGAGGAGGAGGAGGAGGAGGAGGAGGAGAAGAAATAAAGTGAAAATTACTTTTAAATAATGATGTGGCAATGATTTGGAGTGATTTGGCACTTATTAGGCTTTCATATGAGGTAAGGGGACCAAATACGTACATCATATAAGGAGCACAACACGAAATTGAGAACGAAATGTGCAAAATCTAAAAAATGGGGATCAAAATCGAAAAGAACGGTAAATTAGGGAACGAAAAATGCAATTCTCACGTGTGAGGGTCAAGTCTTTACTGATTGTATTTCTATTGTTAAAGTTGTTTAATTCCTTAAATTAGGCGCTTGACAGATACTTTTGAATCTTTTAACTTAGATTTTGTACCGAGTGATGATAATTCGTTAGCTCATAAGTTAGTTCGACGTGTGGTGAATTAGATTGCTAGTCGTTGCGGCTTGTTTGGTTGTGGCCTTATTATTAATATATTCAATTTGATTCTAAAAAGATAATAATAAAAATCTGTAAAAATTTATGTCAAATGATAAGATTTGTGTTCATTAAATTTTCAAAACAATTGATTTATTTGTTGTACCAGGAAAATATTAAAACAAAACGTGAATGAATAATTGATGAACAAAAATATTATTTTATATATTATATGAACCACTATTAATTAAGGCATCGTATTAAAACATATTACATGCCCATAAATCTTGGAGACTACCCGAATCAATTGTGCAAAAAAAACACCTATCATTTTGACAGTATTTTCCACACTAGATATACAGTTGATATTTTTTTATATAAGATTGTTTTAACTTTATTTACATTTTACTGTGTAATTTTCCTCTAATATATGATTCTCTATCTTTTTTTAGGAATTGGACTTTGAAGTTCATTCATAAGGTCTTACTCCCTTCGTCTCAGAATAAATGTTATTTTACTTTTGAACACGGAGTTTAATGTGCAATGTAAAATGTTGCGGGACAAATACACATGAAGTGTAAATTTATTAAAATATTGTCAAAAATAGAAATAATACATTTATAATGGTATATGTATAAAAGGAATATGGGACAGTTGTTAGGGACGGAGGGAGTGCTATATTTTGTATTTTGTGGAGAAAATAAAGTCTTGCCCAATTTTCCAAAATAATTGATTATGCCTCCTTCTCAAAATAATTGATTGTGCCTCATTCTTCTCAATGCTAATATTAAACCCTAAATCCTTCATCTATAATTTACCCGATGATTAGGCCCAAAGGGCTCACTCCCCAAGGTTGGTAAAGGCTATCCAATCCAGAATCTACATTAAAAATGGATAATGGACTCTATCTAATTCTAGGCCCACTTGCTAATGAATGCGTGGAATCTGGCCAGGTCTCCTCTATGGCATCTCGATCGATAGGTCATTTTCTCATGTAATAGAGGGTCCAAATTTCCATGTCCATTTCCTTCTACAGTCTAACTATATCTCCTTTTACGTTATATATTACCCCACTCGGGATTCGGATGTCATCTCAAACCCCCCCCCCCCCCCCAACCTTTCCAGTCTCGTGTGGTCCCTCTTCTAGATGTTGTCGCAATGACTTTCGGTATCTCGATTGAGGTTACGACCTCATTCCACCCAACTTTTACAGACTCGAGCACATCACTGGGGTGGTTACTAAATTTGAGTCCTCCTTGCCCATACTCAATTGTCCCTTAGTATTGCCCATCGTATGGTCCATCTCAACAAGTTGGTCTTATTGGTTCTCACAAGATCATACATTTTGACACGTCTGCTCTCATACAACATCAACGTAGCAAGGCATGGATGAATGTGTTGATTCTTACCTATGAATTTTCACCAAAGGACTTCCACAAGTATTTGACATTTTTCAGAACAGTCTCAACGTTCATCAATCTTCCGTTTTGACTGGGGAGGAGTGTTATAAGTATAATTTAATTAAAATTATATAATATTCATAATTACAAGTATTATTAGATTAGACTTTCTCATTAATATACTTAGTCAGAATTTTTCGGGAAAATAATTCTTTCAAAAACACCACCACGACCAAACTCAAAACAGTTGATAAATTTTGATTACAATGTGTGCCAAGCCAATACCTCACCAATGATTTGCCAGTTAATACCCTTAATATGCACATAATTGTTCGAAGATTGAAATTGACAGAATGGAGTACTAGTTTTTTTCTTGTTTTTTTTTTTAAACGGCTAAGATTACAACTATGATACGAACCGAGATCCAAAAAGGGGTGAGAAGAGAGATCTCAAATCCGGTACACAAGAATACTCTAGATTGGACAGGTAAAATAACTAGTACACAAAAAAAAAAAAAACAATGGTTACTTACTTTGGGAATGATCCGTCGACTAAGAGTACTACACATTCTTAGGCTAATATCCTGGATATGTCATGATCACGTGGGTAGTCTTCGTAAACTAACAACTAATTCTTCATATTCATCATAATGAAAAGAAGAGGGTTACATGTGCTTATTTAGTTGAAGAAATGACCTAATGGACTAGCAGGCCTAGCCCATCTTGTTAGCTTAACAACAAAGTAACACGGTAAGAAGGAATATCTAGAGTATATCCTGAGAATATTCCTAGAATGAACCTTCCTAGTTTATTGACCAAGTAAATCACTTAAAGGTAATGTTCTAAATAAGTAAACTGTAATAAATGAAATGGGCTCAAGGCCCTTATTCTTCTCCCATGGTCCGCCTTCTCCTAGTCCAGATACTTCAGGTTGGGCTTCTTGGTACGACGTCCTCTTCCTAGTACTACGTTTGTATCATCACCTTCCCTTGGAAATGAACCTTGTCCTCAAGGTTCAAGGACGAAAACTGGCGGGGAAGACAGGTTCCCACATAGCCTCATCCGCTTCCAACGACTTCCATTGCACTAAAAAGCTTCACGAACATGCCCACTCTCATGCTTGACCCATCAATACTGCATAATTTCTACTGGGGTGACCTCAGGTATTCCTTTCGGAGGCCGGAGTTCATTCTTGTTGTGCTGACAGACGTCACACGCCTTCACGGATTCAACCATGTCCTTCTTCATCCCCTTCCGTGCAAAGCACCCTTGTCGCAACTCCCATTCCATCTTCAAGTGTTTTCTCCTTTTCTTTTTTCAACATATGTATTATCTTTCACAATTCTTCTTCCTTACACTTAGCTTGAGCGATTTTTTCCCAAATGTGAGCTATGGACGAGGTCAGGGCCATGTGGGTAAGCTCATTCTCTATCCACTTCTGCTGCTCCAGGGTTGTAATTTGTTGCTCCAGTAAGTACCTCGACTTGTGTCTCCAACAACGAATGGCTTCCAAGATAGCCAACATTTCTTTCTCACAAACTGACCAGGTCTTTTTAGATTCTCCTAGTCCCTTGCTTATGTAGGCTATGAGCCGTCCATGTTGAGAAAGAACAACTCCAATTCCGTATCAGGATGCGTCTGTTTCAATCACAAAGTTGATGTTGAAATTTGGCATAGCTAGAACTGGTGTCTCACCCACCCATTGCTTTCTCCAGATTCTCAAATTCACGTTGAGCCTCTAGTGAGTGGAATCCAATTCCTCTGAGGAGAACCAATTTATCTCCTTGTTGGATTCTCATTGACATTCCCAATCTAGGACGGTCGGGATGACCAACTCGAGCCATGGCATACCAAATATAATTCCAATATGATCAATGGGGAGACCGAAAAGAGTTACCTGGAATTCAATGCCTTGGATCGGAATAGGTATGTTATCATACTTTTGGTAGCACTTTATCCGTTCTCCATTGCTAGTCCGAACAGTAAACTGGTCTTGGTTGTTGCTGGCTTCCAGCTTGAGTTCCTCAGCTTTAGATGTTGAGATGAAGTTGAGCGATGCTCCACTTTCGATGAGCACCGGTACCGACACCTCTTGTTTGCCTAACTTCCCATGGAAGCGGAGAACTCTGTTTCTTTCTTCTTCACTCAAGGTGTTGATAACAGCTTCCTTGAGGGTCTTTTTATTGTCTTTCTCACCTTCAGGTTGAGGTTCCTCCTCCACAATGTCTTCCTCGGGGTCATATACCCCTAAGACCATGATTTTGGCACTATCACAAACATGATTTGGCATGTTCTTCTCATTGCATGTGAAGCAACGCCCTAGTGCTCTTCTTTTACAAACCTTTTCATCAGATAGCCTCCCACGATTCCCAACTTCATTTGTTAGATTTTTTGCTAGTGACAAATTCTCAACTGTTGACGAAGCTGGGGAAACTCGCACTGTTTGTGCTCTAGTGCTAGTGTTCGACTTCAGAGCCCGAAGTTGCTAGTCCTTCTTGCTTGCTGAGTTGATAGCTTCTTGAAGAATTCGTGGCTCAAACATTCGGATCTCTCCAGACATATCTGGTTTCAATCCTTCCATGAAAACTCCCATGAGAGCTTCAGGTGGCCAATGTGGTACACGACTAGCAGCTTTCTCAAAGTCGCGAAGGTATTCTTGGAAGTCTCTTGTTTGACGTAGCTTGCTTAGAGTTTCATTAGCATCCTCCAAATGAGCCATGCTAAACCTAGCCATGATGCCTTTCTCGAACCTTGTCCAAGATTCCTTGGGGCGTGGTTGGGTTTGGCAATACCAACGCCACCATGTGTGTGCTTCACCTTCCAGATAGTAGGAAGCAATTCCAACTCGATCCTTGCGGATTACTTCTTTGAAATTGAAGTATTTCTTAGCTCGGTCTATCCAATTAACTGGATCTCCTGTGAACATAGGAAACTCAAATCGATTGCTTACCCATTGATGATGCTCTTTGCGGTCATCGTGAGTCTCACCGGGTTCATTAGATTCACCAAGGCTGGTGTTATCACTGGCTTCCTCTAGATCTGATCCTTCTATTTCTTGATAATCTGGTTTTGCAAACGGATTAACGAAGTCTTCATTTTCCAGTTCCTTTCCCTTCCTCCTACGCGGCTCGCGTGTCTCACGGTCAGGATCAGAGGATCCTTGGCATGACTGGCATGTTGGGGTAGGCGCGCGTCTCTCACGCGTTGCCCTAGCACGGTTGCCGCTTCGGCGGCTTCCCTCGGGGACGTCTGGGGACGGCCTAGACCGTCGGTGCCGAGGTTGGCAATCTCGGCTCCCTGAATTGCTCATATGCAATTCCTTCATCATCGACAAAATTTCCTCAAGAATCTTGCAGTTAGACATGGTAGCGGAAGCGTTTTAGGTCTGTAGAACTAAGGCTCTTGATGACAAATGATACGAACTGAGATCCAGAAAGGGGTGAGAAGAGAGATATCCAATCCGGTACACAAGAATACTCTAGATTGGACAGGTTAATCAACCAGTGCGCAAAAAGTACGATGGTTACTTACCTTAGGAATGATTCATCGACTAAGAGTATTCCACGTTCTTAGGCTAATATCATGGATTGCCACGATCATGTGGGTAGTCTTCGTAGACTAACAACTAATTCTTCATATTCATCATAATGAAAAGAAGGGGGTCACATGTGCTTATATAGTTGAGGAAATGACCTAATGAACTAGCAGGGCTAGCCCATCTTATTAGCTTAATAAAAAAAAAAACCCAGTAAGAAAGAATATTCCAGAGCATATCCTGAAAATATTCCTAGAATAAACCTTTATAGCTTATTGACCAAGTAAATCACTTAAATGTAATGTTCTAAATAAGTAAACTGCAAAAAATGAAATATGCTCAAGGCCCTTATTCTTCTCCCATGGCCCGCCTTCTCCTAGTCTAGATACTTCAGGTTGGGCTTCTTGGTACGACGCCATCTATGTTCTTATTAAATTATTTTGCTCATATACCAACACCTCTTTACTCTTAAATTCACCTTATGACTCAATTTTAAATCAGACTCTGGACCTTCTCATTACCACTTCAGCTCCATTTCACTGTAAAAATTATGTTCTAGTTAAGTTCAATTTATGAAAGCTGTGGAGTTATCACTTATCACCAAACTCATTCCCCTGATAATGCACGTTGTAGTAGCTACCTTGGCATTCTGATTATCTTTTCTGGTGACTAAAAGATGTTTGAGTTTGTTTTAAGCTATGATGATGCAATTGGACTTAATTATACACTGAGATCTCAGTCCTATATGTGTAAGCTACCAGCGTGTACATTATATATAAAAAAAAATATATTTTTTATATTTATAATTTAAAATTAATTTATAATTAAAGTTTAAAAAATTAACAGTAAAAAATTAAAATGGATAATTTAAACCGGGACGGAGAAAGTAACATATAAAATGAATATGTAAATAAATCAACTACAGTGTTGTAAACATTTAGTACTAAACAATTATAACACATTATGAAGTTTTAGAGTTATTTTACATTTTTATGTATGAGTTAAGAGTGTTATAATAAATGATAAGGTTAAGCGACAGGTAATTAATTACTAGAAATATAAAATTTACTGTAATTGAACTGTAAATAGTTGGTGGATTTAAATTGATATTGTTATAATGCGATTGAAACTGCGTGACAATTATGATGAGAAAAATAATAAAATCAGCTTTTGAACGCTTCCCACACTATCTCTGATACCAATTTGGTTTGCAATTTAGACAAAAATTCAATCGAGTCTTCGTAATCGTCTTCTTTGGGTTGCAACTTTTACTCACTTGCACGATACTCAATTTTAACTGAGTTTCTTAGAGATACCGGAGAAATATTAACTTGTCAGCTCATCAGGAATGGTTACACAATTAAGAAGAAATAGTTAGTTTTCAATAGAATTGGTTACTTATTATGTTAGTCTATTTAAAACAAAGAGCTCATTCTCTTGACTTCACTTCTCTTTTTGTAATTTTCATCCACTCCATTTTGTACTCAAAAACATTTATTGAGATCAGTTTACTCAATCAATATTGGCTATATTGAATTTATAATTCTTCTTATATGGTATCAGATGATTTCCGCTCCTCTTTTCTGATCGCCGATCGATTCTCTGTCGTTTATGTTCGCCGATAGCGTCTTCTCCGATCGCACTCTGCTTTCCGGCTTGTTTTGCAACTATGCATGACACACCTATTTGGGACGTTCCGTCACACCCTTTCTACATCCATCCGTCCGATCACCCAGGTTAATCAATAATCTTTGAAACTTTCGTTGGCAAAAATTATGTTTCTTGGAGTCATTCGGTTAAAATGGCGTTAAGTGTTAAACACAAGTCCAGTTTTATCAATGGCACCCTTACCACCCCGATCCTGCGAAGGATCCAAAACTTTATGATGTGTATGTTTGTGCAATTTGGTGTTAGGATGGGTTATGAATTCTATTGAAAAATCTATTAAACAAAGTTTACTCTATTATAAAACCCCTCAAGAAGTGTGGGATGAATTGAAGACTCTCTATGCTTAATTTGATCGTCCTCGAGTCTTTCATTTACGCAAGTCTTTGAGTTCTATGAAGAAAGGCAATCTTTCAGTTACTGACTATTACAATCACTTTAAATCGGTCTGGGAAGAGTATGTGAGTTACAGACCTGTATTAAAATGTTCTTGTGCTTCCATTATTACTTCTTGTGTTTATGGAGCCAAATCCATGGCTAAGTTGCATGAATCAGATGTTGTACA
>JAYMSP010001962.1:0-27399 GCA_036897095.1 Plantago elongata | reverse complement strand
GAGTCTTCTCCAGTCGGGTTTGTGTGTTTAATTAATTTCGATGTTGTGTGTTTAATTTTTTTCGATGTTGCGTGTTGTCTCTTTGTTTCATTTTATCTTTGTACGATTTTCATTTCCCGTATTATGTTGTAATATATTTCTCGTTTGTTCTATGACATTAAATTTTTAAAATTTAATTTCAGTAATGTGTATTTCTAATAAACAATTTTATGATATGAAATTTAAAAAAAAAAATTGACGTGGCAACGACGACGCGTTACCATTGGAGCAAAAACGACGACGACGCGTCGTCCCCCGTCACCATTGAAGGTGGTCTAAGGTCGCTGAGACCAAACTCACAGGTGGCTCTAGTCTAGCAATAGATTTCAAGAGCTTTATAAATGAGTCACGAGAATTCATGCGTGACACTAAGGCTTACAAACAATCTACTGATTTCAGAATTGAAAAGTTGGAACATGGTAATGGGAAGATTCATGGCTAGAGAAGAACCAGGAACATGAGAAAGGGAAGTTTCCAGGAGCTCTATATAGGGCAATGGCAATAAAGTTGATCATAGAGATTCCGGTTGATGTTACCGTTCCAGAAATGAAACTCGAGTTGAGGTTTCAAAGTAAGTTTTTGCAAGTTGCAAATGTGTTACGATTGTTCCGGTTGCAACTAAACCAGCAGAAAATGAGCCCAATACCCTTGACGACCATGTGGAAGATTTTACTCAAGAGCTTGAGAGTACCCTTGTAAGAACCCCGAACTCTGGAAAGCTCGCCTTAGTTATTGATCCAGTATTATTAAATTTATTGCGAACTGACTCGACGCTTGCTAGTATATTGACTATTAACAGCGGATTGAATTCGGATACTAATTACCGGCTCGTATCTGCCAGTTATTATTATAACTGGAGAATGAGTAGCACTAAATTACCATTTAATAGTATATGGAAATCTGTGCATATTAATATTATTATTATAAATTAAGAAATTATTTAGAATTATATTATTAATTATAAATTAAAAAATTCGTAAAATTATTTTTGGTTCTACTTTATTTCACATAAAATATCGTCCCTTGTGTCGAATTCGTATTTATTGAAATTTATTTACGAGTTATTTGGAATCCAGAATGAGATAGGTTTATATTTATATGTAATACCGATTGTACCCCTTGTGCCTTAGGCTATTCACGCCATCTTCTTCTTCAGCCTCACTTTCGTTCCTTTAGCTAATTCCCGTCCCTCAGCCAATTCGTTCGTCCTCACTGTAAATCGACCATAGCACGGCAATTCTCTCCGTTTTACCTTGGATTCCTTGAGCCGACTCATGATTTGGAAGGATGGGAACGTGAGGAAGCTTGTGACACAAGCTGACAACGGATCGAGTTTGGAAAAGCTTCCAACGGAAGCCATTAACGGCCACAGTCGGTCGGAGGCGGCGAAGAAGTGGCCAAGCTTCTCAATTAAGCTGGGTCGGCAGGAGCCTATAAATAGGGCTCATCCTCTTCAATCCTCCACCATCCTCTCCATCAACCCACCTCCCAAATTGACCACTATCACCACACCGATCCTCCGATATATCGTCCTCCACCACCAAAGTACATTTGAGTCGCGTCAATCCTTCGGTTAGAAGCCCGTTCGCTTGCTTGCACTAGTCTCGTCTCGCTTTCAATCCACTTCTCCGGAACTTCGTACTCTGAGAACTGGCAAGGAACGAGTTAAAGGTGAGTGATTTCAGGTTTCCGGCATCAGACCCTGGGAAAGTTGTTATCTTTCAAAGTCTTCCTATTCAAGTACTTGTTCCCGCTTGCTTGCTTGATTCTAACTTTGACTACGCGACGACATCTCAATCGACAACGACACGACTACTAACCACGACTACTAACTACTGGGTTATTCGTGTTGTAATCTATTGTTCTGTATTCTGGTTATACCATGCTATTCCATTTTGGTTATATCCTGCTATTCCATTCTGGTTATATCTTGCTATTCCACATTATATGCATTGCATGAAA
Source organism: Plantago elongata (assembly GCA_036897095.1). Lineage (NCBI taxonomy): Eukaryota > Viridiplantae > Streptophyta > Magnoliopsida > Lamiales > Plantaginaceae > Plantago > Plantago elongata. Next base: position 25,398 of record JAYMSP010001962.1, on the reverse strand, counting down.
AAAAAATGGATTTCAAAATCAACCACACTATTTTGGAAAACTTGGAAAACCGACTTGTCGACAAAAATTTATAAAGAGGTCTGCAGCTCTATTCTTTCAGACTCTGCTTGCTTGTTCGGACTATTCAAACGGTCCTATATATTCGGGTTGCGATGGGTCGTGCCCATCATACGCAATACCGGCGAGGTCACGCCTCCGTCTTGTTCGGACTATTCAAACAGTCCTATATATTCGGGTTGCAATGGGTCGTGCCCATCATACGCAATACCGGCGAGGTCACGCCTCCGTCTTGTTCGGACTATTCAAACAGTCCTATATATTCGGGTTGCGATGGGTCGTGCCCGTCATACGCAATACCGGCGAGGTCACGCATCCGTCTTGTTCGGACTATTCAAACGGTCCTATATATTCGGGTTGCGATGGGTCATGCCCATCATACACAATACCGGCGAGGTCACGCCTCCGTCTTGTTCGGACTATTCAAACGGTCCTATATATTCGGGTTGCGATGTGTCGTGCCCATCATACGCAATACCGGCGAGGTCACGCCTCCATCTTGTTTATTTGACCAATACCTGATCCGTTTAGTCCAGCCCAAGACAGTTACTGTTACAGTATTGTGAGTCTAGCACCTTTTATGTGCTATGATCCTCCTTGCTTGCTTGTGAGACCGGTTCCCATTCTAAAATTGCTTGAACAGCTTGTGGTGGTTTGCTATCTTGTTGCATTCATGCTCATCTTGATACATGCTTGATTATCCTCACTAAGTCTATATGTCTTACGCTCTTCCTGTTCTAATTATAATTTTCCAGGTGTAGAGCACGAAGTGAGGATGGGATAGACAGACTGACTCTACTCTTCTCTAGTTATTCCGCTGCTAATTTGTTAGATGCATGATATGACTTTTGACTGTAAATTATATTTGAGGTCTGTAATAATTATACGTTTTGATATGTGTATTTGGGAATTCGGCATAATCCTTGACGTCCGAATCTGTCCCTATCCATTCGCTGCGGCTCTGCTACAACCCTAGACATGGAAGGCAAAGTTCAGATTCATGAAGTTGTTAATGAGGAGGTTAAGGTTCCTAAAGAAGAGGAGGATGCAACTAGTGTAGTAGACACCCCCGGAGTAAAAATTGATAGCGCTCAGGACTTGGAAGAACAGGAGACCCAGGAGACCGAAACTGGAGATGAATAACGCCCTAGGTATAAAAGCTTCAACATCATAGTGGGGCTTGGTATAACAAATGTTATTTCAACTCTAGACACAAGAGCCACGGTCAATACCATTCCATATTGTCTTTTCAAATGCTGAAAGTTTACAAGGATAGAAGATATGAGATTACAAATGGCGGATGGTTCCCACATAAGGTCAACCGGAGTAGCAAGAAATGTGGAAGTAAGACTGGATGGCAAGACAATGTTGACCCATTTTGTGGTACTAAAGGATATCTGGAAGGACCAGAAGTAGGCACCGAATACAGTGCTACTTGGGTGGCCACTCCTCGTAGCATCGAAGATGGACATCAATGTGCACATACGCAATTCTACCTATTATATAAACGGTCAGGAAGGAATGGTGAAAGCATTAGATTACCTCCTTGAGAACTTTGTTAATTTTCAGTTAAAACTGGTGTCCTGACCATGAAATATTCAACCCGATGCGGAGGGAGTATGTTTGTGCAGGGAAGTAAGAGGAAATGAGAAAATTTCAAGATGTGGAAAATGTAATTATATTATTAATAAACAACAGAGAAACTTATTGACATACTCTTGAACATTATCAGGTAATAACAAAAGAGTACACGTGTTCTAAAAATTTCCCAAACAGAAGTAACACAAGATTGTTCCTAGCAATCTATTCTTGACTTCAAACATCAGCGTAATCATCAATGCCGAAGAAAAACTGAACCATCAGCTTATTTCTTCATGCCGGTTGCATTCTTCACTGCATCAACTCCACTTACTGCTGTGGACTGTACTGTAGCTCCACCCTAGAACAAACAAAAAGAAACATCAATAACTCCAAACCCTGAACTGGATCATTGCCAGATGCATATCTTAAAATATTGATGGTGATTTTTTTCCGAATGATTACGTACACTCATAACTGACTCTTTAGCAGTTTCAGCAGCGCTAGCAGCCTTCTCTGCCAGCTGGTTACCCTTCTCCTGCATCAATTAACACGAACAAAAAGTTCAGCTAAATCAAATAATGTAATCTTGCATGTATCATATAAATCTGCAGAAAGATACTGCAATAGTGCCTCTAACCTCTGTTTTGCCCTGAGCCTGGCCAGCCTGGAAGCTATTTTTGTCAAAATTCATCTTAAGCTGTAGAAGATAAAGAAAGTAACTTTGTGTATGAACTTAGTAGTTAATGCTTTTGCTGCTGATGAGATTACAAGGACTGGATGACTCTATATATAGTAGCATTTGAGGCTTGCTCAATGGTTTCCAGCGCCACATGTCGTGCTATTTGTGGTGAACCCTTCTGTTCTGGGTGTTTGCCATGCGTCCTGCTATTAGTGGTAAAGTTTAAGTGTTATTCAGGTTGCCATGTGTCATGGAAAACATTGGCTCAGACCGACAAAGAAATATGGAGTCACTAGATCAGATAAGAGAGTTAATCAAAAGAAAAGATAGTCGAAGAAAATGTTGTATGATCCTTGAAAAGTTGACTTTTCTATTAAGAGTGAAAGTCCGAAAAATTTCAAGATCGGTGTCACAGATCATTTCACTTACCAAATTGTGAGAGGAAGCGAGAGATATCTACATGCACCATCAAACAACACAGGACAGACTAGTGTTTGAAGGATCCACGTTAAGGTTTTCAGTTGTTTCACATTCAAATCCTCAACTAACTATGTTAATAAAATTCCTACCCAATTACAGGCCTACTCGAGGATTCGATTGTGAGCAAAAGCTTTGTCACCCTATTACAGGTCTATCCTTGAGTTCTGAGCAAAAGCTTCATTTATCAGACTATTGCAAACCAACTTCGTTCATTAAAAATCCTATCCCGCATGCCAAATATAGTTCGGAACTGTACAAGCTCCATAGGAAGTCGACCGATTGGTCTGCTCAGGTTTCCAGTTTACAAGATTTCTTGCTTAGTTCGGAATTTCAGATGATATAATATAGACAGATTGATCATATATAGACCTACTGCTCAATATTATTTCCAAGTTAATGCTAAAGTGTAATATGCCATTAACTGAAGTTAGACAGGAAAGAAGTACAAATATATTTTCGTAAATACACAAAAACAGTGACATTACGGAACTTAATGATACTAACAAAGAGAACCAACACATTCTCAAGCTTTTGGCCTGCAGTAACGCACCGTGGCTACTAACCAACTAGTTAAATAGCAGAAACAGAAAATTAAGACGCATTCAAGCATGAAATGAATCTCAGTATTTATAACCAATGTTTTCAATTCACAAAATGTATCTACACCAGAGGAAGTTGAAAGTTGTGGAGGAGTGTCAATGGAAACAATGTACTTCAATTAATCAATGTCTAATTTTAAGAGCAACTTATTGTGAGTTTTTACATTTTGCAATAAACATGCAAACTTGTCCGGAAAGCAAAAGGTAACATTTCGGGAAGCAGTATGATCAGATGCGATACATTCTAAAATCGTATGAGTGATTGAAATTCGAAATCTATACAAATATTTCCTTGTCATAAACAGTTTCTCCATAACATGTCTGCATGAAGATAAAGATGAAATTGAGAAATGCTTGTATAAATTAATAGTTGGAGCCTTGGAGGCAATACCTGTCAGACTCCGAGTCCCTAGATGCTGAGTAACAGTAAACTTCTGATATAATCAGTTCTTTGAAATCATTGCTTTGATAGCTCAATCTCTCTGCAAACTGCTTTCGAAATCAAGCCTTTCTCAGCCGCATAGCTCCAGAAGATATCCAAGTTATTGCTATGTTTTGCATAAGAAGCATTTACACTTTTGTACAATTTCATTGTTATCATCAGATGCCTCTTATACATCTCGTCTAACAAAGCTAAAGCAGCTGCAGTATCATCAACTCTAAAGTAAGCACTAGCCATATAAACATACACCACACTATCTCTTAAAATATCATTCTTCTGCATAACATCAAAAATTCTTTGTGCCCAATCGATTTTTTCTTTTTTACACAATGCTCGTATTATTGCCCTATACACTGTGACATCAACACAGAATCCTCTTTGCACTAACTCATCCAGAAACTTTAACATAGAGTTCTCATCATCACGAGTGCAGTAGACATCCACAAGCCAACCATATATATAGTAATTAGGAGAAAATCCAGCATCAAGCATGTTAAACAATATCTCCTTACCGCTGTCTAAATCCCTCATTCTACAGAATCCATGAATTAGTGCCATGTAAGTATTCGGATCTAACCTTAACCCTGCCTCCAACATTTTGGTTCTAACTCGCATAGCAGAACTTGTATCTCCTATCTTGCAATAAGCATTGATCAACGTATTACATGTATAATTATCAGGCTCTATTTTTCGCTCACTCATCTCAATTAGTAGTTTATTTGCATCCCTTATCCGGCCTCCTTCACATAACTTCCGAAATATTGCGTTATAGGTTACTACATCAGGGTACAAACCCACTACATGCATTTCGTCACGTAACCGAAAAGCCGCATCAAGATCATTAACTCTGCAGAATCCGTCAATCAAGGTAGTATACGTCACTAGGTTAGGGGAAGCACCCTTCATTTCTTTGAAAAACCTCCAAGCCTCCTTCATTCTGCCTTCTCTGCAATAACTATAAATAAGTGAATTGTACGTTACTATATCAGGACATATTCCACTTCTCTCCATCCTATCTTGTACGCACAAAGCCTCATAATTCATACCCTGCTTGCAATACAACGAAATGAGCGTGTTGTACGTGACAAGATCAGGAAGTACATTACTCAAATCCATTTCACTCATAAGTCGATCCGCCTTTGCTAAATCACCAGATTTACAACAAGCATGGATCAAGACATTATAAACATGAGTATTAGGAACCACTCCAGTTGCAATCATCTTCTTATAAACTTTCCAGACGGTATCTGTAAGCCTTTCTTTCACCAGAGATTTCAAAAGCGCGGTACAAGCGTGCAAATTCAGCTTATACCCACAAACCCTCATGTGCTCAAACACTTGGAGTGCATCAGAAGTCATTTTCGAACTAGCATAATATATCACCAACCAACTCAAAACACGTGCGTTCAGATCCCGATTGCCATAACTACTACTCTCAAGAGCATTCAGAACAGACGGGGATGACAGTAAATCCCTACGTGCAACTTTCTCCAGCATATTTTGAGCAATCTCATAATACTTCTGCTCCGTAAGTATGCAAATCATCGTCCAATGACACTGCAACGAGAGCTTGTACTCCGGAATGGAGTCCGCCCACCTGAAGAAGGTCCAAGAAATCGAAAACCCATGTGGATAAAGACTCAACAATGCCTGATTGATAACAGAAGATGTTATCAAAGAACCAATTTTTGGTTTCAATACTCTGTCCCAATGCAAACCTTGTAGTACAATTCCACATAGGGGTTTCACAATCTGCCTCTCACTAATACATGCTAATTTTGACATGATAACAGTTATTATTGGAGAATAACCTGAGAAATCAGACTTACCGTTGCTAAAAAGCTCAGATCAGTGCTTTTGTTACACGTCTTGCAAGTGTTTGATGAAATGCCCGAACCAGGAGACAAGACGCATACAATGTTTCAATGGAGGTGATTTAGAAGCAGGAGCAATACTGAAATGGGTAAAACACTTGATGGAGAAATTAACAATAATAATAATGGCCGTGAATGATTTTTTAAGGATACACAGCAAAAGTATCAGAATGAGCTTCGAATAGCTGGTTGAGCGCGAGAGATGAATGAATAACAACAGCAGTGAAAGAAGGTATGGGCCATCAAGAATGTGGCCCAAATAGTAGATGGGCTCCAGAGTCTCTAGCCCAAATTGCAAACGTTGACAATTCAAAACGGGTATGTTCGCGCAATTCGAAATAGGCTTTGGGCTGTTGTTGAACTGCAACTATCTGCTACCAATTGGCTGAGCCCACCACCCCATAAATTGTTGTGTACAATTGCTCACAGCTATGGCAACCGATGACTCATTCAAGAGAAGAAACAAGACTCCCACAAATAACACACCTCTAATTCACCCGTCCGTTCAACAAAGTGACATTTCTAATTTTACCATTTCAAGTATTCTAATTCATCCGGTCTGAGCTTCCTTTTCATGAAATTTGGTTGATAAGTTTCTGAACTGTGATTGATTACAATGTGTGTATTATTAGCTTTTTGGTTTGCTAATTAGTAGTTTAATACTCTTCAAGATATTGCTACGGTTGTGCTTGTTAAAAGCATTTTGCTGGCAAAAAAGCTAAAGAACCTGCAAGCAAAACGATTGCATGGGAACACAACGATTTAAATAGGATGGGGTACCTACCATTGTGTTGGGCAATGGTGAATTGAAATGCAGTTTATGTGCCTATTCATAGATTTTTGGGGCGGCTTAAAGCGAGGCAATCAGTCTGACAGGCATTGGTATTGGGAAAGGACCGGAAACCAAGTATCACAAACAATCAGTTTTTTAGGTTTGTTAAAAACTATAAGTTGGCCACAAATTTTTAGGCGATCGATAGCTGGCTTTTCCTTGCCAATCTTTACCTCTTTCTTTCTAATGTAGGACTAAAGGGGTGTAAGTCTGCATCTCCAACCGGGTAAAGGTAGAGGCCCACAAGTCTAGGCTCGAGTATATTGCCTGGGTTTTGGGTCAGCTCTTGGTCTTCTGACTGGGACAAGTACTGTGGTTGAGGAATACCTTCTTTACTATAGTTATAATAATTGGCAAAGACAGGAGACGGAGATGTGTGTTGATGGGAGCTGGAATAGCATTCTGGTTTTGTCTAATGTTGACATACATATATGATTTACAGTCTCATATATATCCGTCATCTGTGCTAAATAAGTTATCTCGTCTGTGCAGAGAAAAGCCATGAGAGGGCAATTGATAAAAAGATGAAGAAGAAGAAGAAGAAAATTTCGGGTCAAAGTCTTAGAGAAAGTTAGTTCCAAGACATCTCAAGTGTCTAATGATATATATAAGTAATTGGTCTATATAGGAACCATAAAATACTTGTTGTTATTGACTATTCAAGATGACAATTTAAAATAAGCAGTGGTCATCTACTTTTACTGTGTCTTTTAAATGTTGAATGTGCTATTTGAAAGTTAAAATATGTCAAGTGTTGAAATTTATGATTAGTAAACAAAGACTGTACTTTTTATAATGTTGAATTATAAAGTAGTGAACTTGGATACGGAACATTGTAGATAAAATCTTGTTAGTGTTATGAGAGCTGTAGGATTTTGTTACTTTGTTAGTCATGTTGAATGCAACGATAGAAAAGAAATATCACTGGCTTTGTCTAGTATTGTTTTGTGGTCAAATATATGATTGAATGATACTCATTCATATGTGCTAAATGAGAAGACCCCTTTTGCAGAGAAAAATCATGGCAGGGCGATTGATAAAGAAAAGAAGAAGAAGAATTTCAGCTCATGTCTTAGAGAATGTTAATCCCCAGACATTTGAAGTATCTGATACTGGAAGTATCAATGTCAAAAGTACATACCCATGCGCTTCTGGGTAATACTAGTACTTGTTTACAGTTTAAGCAGATGAAGCCAGAGAAGTTACGCAAGGAAACAACAAACATGAGGAATCAAGAAATAAGAAGAGGAAAAACACCAAACTGGCCGCTGAGAATGAACAAGGGGTAGGTAAAAAGATGAAGAAAGTGAAGAGAAAACACAGAATAGAAATCCAAAGGATTGATGATTCTGATGAGCCGAATATCCCTACAGAATGAGATGGTACGTTAGCATCATGATATTCTTAGATATAAGCCCCTCTTTATAATCTTCCAAATTGAAAATCATAAATGGGTGCACGATTGTATTATGCTTTAGTTTTTTGCTTAATATTCATCTCAAGAATCCATAGAGCATTTAGTTACCTTTTCACATATGAAGTGCACTGGGGGGTCAGTGAGTAAATCTGGTAAAAACAAGTTGTACTTACTGTCCATGGTGGAGGGGAAATGTTTACTTTACGCACCTTATATCTTTTATGGGCAATGATATACTTAGGCGATCATGTATTTTTGTAATGATTTCCTCAGATGAGGATGTAGAAGGTTGATAGAGCCTGAAACTGTAGATCATACGACAATCTCAGAAAGACTTGAAGGAACGGAAAGAAGATCTAAAGCTGGTAAATGGTTGGTTAGTTTGGATTACTTTCTAAAGCTCTTTGACTTGATGTCATAATGTTTCTAATGGAGAACTTCGTTATTGGCAGGTAAGTCCAAAAAGACTGGTAAATTGAAAAAGAAGAACAAGTCACTCCCAAATGATGTTGCCCAAGTCAAGTTACTTGAAAAGCAAGAACCAACTCCCGAAACCCCAGAAGCAATGTCATTAGAGAAGCAAGAGGAAGCTCCTGAAGTTGAAGTTTATGAGATGAAATCTGGGGATGAAGATTACTCGAAAGGAATGAGAAGTAAGAAGTCGTTTTTTTTTCTTTTCAAAGTTTCTGCCATGACGTGTTGCCTGTGATTGGTTGAGTGTGTTTTCTTGTCAATAGTCATCCCTCGTGTTTGTTTCTGGAGTTCAAGGATACAGAGGATTTATGAGCGGATGCATACAAGTATTGCCGTTATTTAAAATCTTTATACATGATATATAAAAAAATATGATAACACTATAATAATACTCATAGTTCTGTCAAATTTCAATTTTTTTTTTAGTTAAAAGGGTGGAGTCAAGCTCCTATATAACCAAACTGGCGCAATGCCTTAGTTACAAAATATCTGAAATACAAGAGACAATATACAAAAACTATCTAATCACTGGGGCTTAGCCATAATATTCCACATTAACAAAACAAGATTATAATCATCCCCTAGGTTAGTACTAATAATAGCCTTCTTACTTTTCATTCCAAAACCTGTACTTCTTTAGCAAACTTCGAGCTTCCAATATGATGTCCTTCTTCTTGACTAGGAAGTTGCCAAGATAACTGATCAATCTTCGAGCTTTCTAAAAAATGCCACCAAAATATGTTCTTTCCTGTTCATAAAATCTGCCAAAAAACCTTCTATACTCGGTAAGAAACCTGCTGCTCCTACTAGTTCTATCAACAATCAACTTAATATTCCTCAAACCATTGCACAAATAATCTGCTAACCAACTATCAGTAGCTAAAAGTCCTATATACTCGAATACAACAAACATTCTGGTATACAAGAAGCTGCTAATATGAAACCGCAAATCATAAAGATCGATTATTATCCAAGTACCCACAAAGCTGGACCTGTTCTCTCTATTTTTTTGGCCTCTTTTGAAACTGTATATTCCTTTTTTCCAGTTTTTCAAATCATCAACATTTTTTCCCACTGTATTATCATTCTTTTGCAGTCTCCTATCTTTAGTACTTTTTCAACTAAACCTCCTCAACACCAGAACCCAGCAGGAACCAATGACAACAAAATAGACATGCAGGAAGTCATAACTAGAATACAAAACACAGAATATGTTAGCACTAGTTCTAACTGTAATGCCTGATAAGCTAAAATGTACCAAAAGAACCAACCATACAGCCATAGCCAACTTAAGTAAAAAAAATATATCTCCTATAGCTGAAATGGAAACAAAATAGGTACTCCACAATATAGCAAAAATACTCAGCAGATAACTATCCCAAACCTGTATAGACCATAAAATATACCAAACTACCTCTTCTAGCCCTGCACAGGAATCACCAAGAAAATACCTCCAAACTACAGTCAAAAATATACCAAAATACAAATAGCCAGCAACATGTACCACAAAGCCTATGATAAAGCTACTAATCTTACTACAATAGATATTAAGGAAACATAACAATATGAAAAATATTGGGTCTTTTCTTTCTATTTTTCTGACCTCTTTTTTACTGTATATTCTTTTTTCCCAGTTCAACCATTCACTATTTCTTTACTTTTTCTCAACTGTAATATCATTTTTTTGCAGTCTCCATTCTGTTCCAATTTTCTACTCACCCTCTTGTCCTCCATACATAATAATTGATACCAACTATAGACAGCATGCAGGAAGCAAATATTAAGAATCAGCCATAATGCATAGCAAAAACTTACATCTACTGTAATGCCATATAACTCATTACCACAAAAAGAATCCAACCAGCCACTATGCAACAAAGAGAAGTGAGTGCCTATAAATCCCATAGACTGACATATAACCTTCCCTATACCCATCTTAGTGCTAGGAAGGGGAAGCACCTTCCTAAAAAACCACCAATGATTACCCTGTTGCAGAAAATAAACCCATGCTCTCCTTACTCTACTAAATGCTTCTATCTGAGATAAGAAATATACATGATACACCTGCTTCCCAACAGTGTAAACATATAACAAAAGTACAGTGCTCCTCACTTCATTCCCCTCAGAATTACCCTCAATATAAAACCCACAATAGATACAATCCACAATATTAGCACCACACAATCCAACCAGCCCAAACCAATAAAGCATAAAATGGATCCTTCTCTTTCTTTTTTTGTATTTTTTTTGAACATTTTTTGGATCTCTTTTTAGTCCGTTTTATTCTTTTTTTCAGACTTGAACTCTTTTTTTTCAAATATTATAACCAAAGCAACTAAAATACACAGATAATACACATTACACCACACCTGACCTGAAAATAAGTTCACATCCCTAAAACTCCTTCTCCTCCAATAAGAATCCTGCAAACACAAAATGACCTGCCTCCATAAGATCCCATGTTCTGAAGATATGCAGCTATGCATGACACTTTCTTATATAAGGAGTCCCATTTTTGTCAGAGTATGCAATCCTTTTCACAGGTATAGGCAGATCCTCTTGCTTCCACAATTTGCTCTCTCTTATTTTTATTGCCTCAGTAGCAAACCAATCTGCTATAGCATTCCCTTCTCTATAGAGATGAGTGGCATTGGCATGTAATTGATGCAACTGCTTTTTGATTTTTGATAAGATATGTACCAACTTCCAATGACATTGCTCATTCACATTATATATCAATGCCACAGCTACCTTTGAGTCTGTTTCTACCTCAATGTGACTCCAATTATACCTGCTGCAGATATCCAATCCCTGCCATATACCATATAACTATGCATGAAGCACAGATGAGTTACCTAGGTACTTTTGATAACCTTCCAGAATCCTCCCATCCTCATCTCACTTGCTGCTGCCTTTCCTGTTCTCATATTGTAAGCACCATCACTATTTAGTTTCAAGTACCCTGCAGATGGCTTTTTCCATACCACAGAAATGCTTCTCCCTATCCTTCCTGCTACAAATTTCATATGCCAAGTATTAGCAATCTGCAGATCTCCCTTCCACATCTCATCCTTGAAGGGTCTAGCAACATGAATGGCAGAAATTCTCTTTTGTATGCAAATTATTATACTCTCAGCTCGAATAGGTATGTTGTTAAACTTAGCATCATTTCTAGCTTTCCAAGAGTAGCAACCAATCAACATAGGCAGAAATACCCTTATGTGCCCTTTTCCAATGAATTGTGATGACTGCACCCATGCTTTAAACCTCTGCACACAAGTATCTTCTTCTCTAATATTCACCTGGAACAAAGTTGAATACCATCCCCAAACTCTTTGAACTTCTGCATTCTCTATCATCACATGATGGATACTTTCCTTAGCCTTACAACACTGACATTTGGAAGACAGTTGTATTCCTTTTCTTCTCAACTCTTCTTCAACAGGAAGCCAATTATGCAGAATTTTCCACCAAAAAATGGAAATGGATAGGAAACGAATGATGCCTTCTAGCAAAACAACTTGAGGATGATGTACTCTAACTATATTCCATGCTGACTTGGTGGAAAATAATCCATTGGAGGAAGGCTTCCACATAGCTTTAGCCTCTTGGGAGAAGTCACAAGGATAATTGAGATAAATATCTGCAACTAGTGGACTAGATAGATCAGATCTCAACTTCTCTAGACTCCAGTAATCTCCATCTCTTTTGCCTTCTAGAATACTGATATCTCTATTCTCCCCCCCCCCCCCCCCCCCTACAAGGACTTGCAGCATACTCTCTCCATAGCAATGGTCTGTCCAGAAATAACACCCACCTTTCCCTACTTTCCAGAAAGTATTATCAAGAGTGATATCTCTCACTTGTAACATCCTTTTCCAAGTGGCTGAATCCTGAGGTTGTGCTACCAATACACCTGGAGCCTGCCTTTTACAGTATTTCTTCATCAGAGACCTGGCCCACAAAGAATTTTGCAATCTGAATCTATACCATAGCTTTATGTCAAAAGCCTGACTAACATCAGCTAGCAGCCTCACACCTATACCACCTTCCTGTACAGGTTTACAAATAGATTTCCAACTGGTCCAGTGAATTTTCTTCCTTTCTTCTGTTGCAGCTCCCCAAAAGAATTTAGCTATCATTTTATCAATCATGTTGAGAACTGCCACTGGAGGATCTGTGATTGCAGAAGATATATTGGTAATGAAGATAAGACACTTTTCACCAATACTAATCTAGCTCCTTGAGAAAGCATATTAATACGCCATCCCCCAAGTTCGCCTCTTATTTTATCAATCAAAGGATTGTACATCTGTATCTTCTTTCTCCCCACTGAAATAGAAACTCCCAAGTAAGTAAAAGCCATCTCAAGGACTGAAGCATACCAACATTACACCTCTTTCCTACAAACATGTTGCTTTTCTCCATGTTAATTTTTTGCCCAGACACTATCTCATAGTGACGCAGAAATGCCAATACTTTCTTCATTTCAATCTTACTACCTCTGCAGAATATGATGATATCCTCTGCATATGATAAGTGACTCACTTGTAGATCTTTCGTTGTGTCATAGTACATGTTGGAGTTCTTGTCAAACAAATGGTTCAGCGCTCTTGACAAATGCTCTGCCATTAACACAAAGAAAGATGGAGATAATGGATCTCCTTGTCTGAGACCATGCTCTGATCTTATAAAACCACTCAACTCTCCATTGATCAAGACACTAAAGTTATTATTCTTGATAGTTCTCATCACCAATTCCCTTCAATGATCAGAAAACCCAAAAGCAGACAACATTTTATCCAAGAAACCCCAATCTACCCTATCATATACCTTCATCATATCCATCTTTAATATCACATTGCCCCCTCTAGTTTTTGCATGTAGAGAACTAGCTAACTCTTGAGCCAACATAATATTATCACTTATGAGTTTGTCCTTCACAAAACCACTTTGATTCTGAGATATTAAAGATGGTAATATCAGCACTAATCTCTCACTCAACAGTTTGGTACTAATTCTATGAGTATTGTTGCACAAACTGATAAGCCTATAATCTGCCCAAGATATAGGACAAGCTTTTTAAGGGATTAAAGCAAGAGTAGTGGATGTTATACCAAATGGAATCTCAGCTCCCTGGAAATAGTCTATGACTGCTTCATATAAATCCTCTTTAATCAACATTTCTGAAAAAAGCAAGTTGTGTAACCATCAGGGCCTCCTGAAGCATCTACGTTCAAACTAAACACAATCTCCTTAATTTCTTCCATATATGGCAATCTGCTAAGAGCTTCATTCATTTATGGAGATATCAACCTGGGAATAAGAGAGAAATCAGCCACTCCACTAGCTAGACAATTATTCTTTAATATTCCCTCAAAATATCTAATGGCAGACTCTTTTATCTCCCTTCTTCCTGTAATAACATTCCCATTCTCAGAGATTGAGAAGATTTTGGCCTTATTCTTTTTCCTTTCACCATAGCATGGAGCAACTTGGTGTTCCTATCACCATCTTTTATCCATTTGTTATGTGCTTTTTGTTTCCAATATTACTCCTCCATATCTAGCACTCTTCCCAGTTCCTTTTCTTCTTTCACCATTATTCCTGACTCCGCCGATGGCTGATCATTGTGTTTCCATTCTGCAGCCTGCAGTCTTTTCTCTTGTTCTTTTACCTTTTCAAAAATATTTCCAAACACAGTTTTGTTCCAGTTTCTCAAATGCAATTTTAATCTTTTCAACTTCTCCCACAGTTTCTTTAATCCACTCTGTCTTGCTGGAAGATTCCAATGGTCTTGAATAGCTTGTAAACACCCAGGATGAGCTAGTAACATATTCAGGAGGTGAAATGAACATCTAGTTGGGTCAACTTCAATCTCTACAGATATTAGTAAAGGCCTGTGATCTTAACATCTTCTTGCTCCATGCTTAATATGAGATATTGCAAAATATTCAGTCCAATGATTGTTAACCAGCATCCTGTCTAATCTCTGTTTTATTCCTCCTCCTTCCCATGTAAATGGTATACCAGAGAACCCTATATCTTTCAGCCCTGCAGCTATGATGCTTTCTCCAAAATCATTCATTGCATTACTGTTAGGAGCATTTCCTCCCTCTTTCTCTTCAGCAGATGCTATAATGTTGAATTCCCCTCCCACCAGCCATGGAGCATTGTAGACTGCCACATTCTTGATATCCTCCCATAAAATCGTTCTCTCCCTTCTTGTGCATTTTGCATAGATAATATTGATAAAAATATCTTCAGAAAGCAATCCAGATTTGATTTTGCAGTGAAGCAACTCGTCAAAATCCTCTATTATCTCATATCATATGATGCTGAACTGAAAATCCATATCTTGTTACTAATATTATCAATCAAACACACTATCCATCTTAAATATCTTTTTGTATTTCACCACATTCAAAGTTACCATTGGTTCCAATATTGCAAACACATCAGTTTTTCCACCATTTTCAGATAGTTCACTTGTTGTTGGGTATTTTTGTTACTAATACCCCTAGCATTCCATATAATTGCTTTCATTGGGAAGATGTGGAGTTAGATGATCCACCCTTCTTCTTGAAGCCACCTGCCTGATTCCCCACTCCTCTCAATGAAAATTTACTGGAACTGCCTTTCCCTCTAATACTTTGAGAAGCAAATTTATATCTACCTGCTGCTTTCTTAGCTGCAAGTAACAAAGCTGCTGAATTGGGTTGTGCTACTTCTTCCTCCACATCACTATTGTCAATTACTTCATGTGACCCTCTTCCTAAGTCAGATGCCAAAGGAACTTCAATTACAAAACTGTCTGACTTCCTTCTGAATTCACCTTCAGAGATTGGCTCAAACTCTGGCACTTCAACATATCCCATAGGAACCCTTCCCTGACAAACTCCATAATCTGATCCTCCTTATCAGTTGTACCATTGTTAACATCCAATGTATTATTCCTCTCCTCCTCATTTAAGCCTGTAGAACCTGTATCACTATTGGTAACTTTTGAATACGAACCTTCTATCCAATCTCCTCTTTTCTCAAATACCTCATCCTCCTCATTCAGTCCTTCTTGTTCCAAAGCCTGAAATTTATTATGAGTATCAACCTGCCCTTCTTCTCCTGATTGTTGCCCATGAGAATCAAAGTTATTCCCTTGCACTCTATGCTAGTGTCCACACTTGCAATGGCCCTTCCTCCTCTGCCACCACCTCTACTCGAGTTACCTCTACCAGCATATCCTCTACCTCCTCTACCAGCATAACCTCTACCACCACTAGTACCATTGAGATAATTACTACCTCTTCCTCCATAGTAACCCTGCTAACCATGAGCCTGATTAAATACCCCCTTTGATCTTTGAACCTCAGTGGACCTGTACTCCTTATTCTTCTCTAAAGGAGCATTAGCACTCTCCTTCAAGAGCTCAACATTAGATTTATCTTTAGCCAGACAGTGAGAATTAGAATGACCTACTCTCTGACAATTGGTGCAAAAGAAAGGAACTTTTGAGTAATTCACTTTAACTGCAGTACCCTTCCCCAAGATATTAATCCATAAATGCTTAGGTAGATCCTTAGAAACATCAACTTCTATCAATACATTAGCATGAGTTAACTTACTCCTATTAGTTGTATAACCATCCACCTTAATTGGCTTCCCCAGTAATTTTGAGATCTCAAACAATGCTTCTTTATCAAAGAGGAAGATAGGTAGTTTCTCAAATGAAATCCAGACCCGTATTATGGGAGATTCAGCATCTGTAGAAAATTAGGCGACCATTTGCTAAATCTTACAGTAATGCCTTGAATGTGAGAATTTTCCAACAACCAAAGATGATTGTAATCTTCTTCCAGAAATAAGTTAATAGCTATAGGCCTCTTATCCATAAAACTAACTGTAAAATTAGCTTTCAGCTTCACATCTTTAAGATATTGAGTGATATCAAAGATCTTAGGAATACCATCAGTAAATTTTCCTACAATGGTGCGTTGATATGGAAGAGACAAAGACTTAACTTCTTCCTCAGAGAAAGAAATAGCAGGCATACCATTAAAGGTTTCGAGAGTTTTGATACTTACCACTTTACGAGCTGATTCCATGTTCCCAAATGTAAAATCCTTGATAGTAGCAGCACCACTGATAGATTGCTGAGCAGACTTTCCATTAACATTTGCTACAAAAGATACCAGCGACAGGTTGGGCACCGGCTCCGACCTACCCTGCTCCTCCACAGGAGACTTAGGTACATCCATCTTTAACAAGGAGTTAAAGAAACCGGCCGGACATAAGAAACCTCTGACGAGCTAGACTGAAAAGACGGCAACAAGAGCTTGCCAGAAAAGGAAAGATCGGGAAAAAAAAGGAAACTAGGTGTTACTGTTCACGAGAGCAGATTTTTTAGAGAGTAACGAGTGTCGAAGAGGTATATTTCTATCATTGTCAAAACAGAAGTGGTTTCTTTGTGCTTTTCACGATGTTGTAGTTGCTCTTCTTAAAACCTGAAATCTAACTCTGCTGATATTAGATTCTTATGTCAAAACAATCTGCAAGTACCTGGGCATACTTTTTCCAGATATTGAACTGTACATGTCCTCAATTATGCATTTGTTTTAGAAAACCAGTTCCTTAAATGTTTTGTTAACTGAGATGAATTTTTTGTTCATTCAGAATGGATCATGCAATATCATCAGAGCAGGCCTGGGATCAAGGTGCTGCAAGAAAGAATTGACGACATCATAATGGATCTTGAGGCAAAAAAGGAGCAGGTTTGTATGCTATGCTGGATAATTACTATTTGCCGGGAGGGTAAATTATTATGTGAAATATGCGTTCAATTCCTGTAAAAATTTGAGGGTTTCAGTATCCAAATTAATTTTTCATTGCTTTTGGTTGGAATTTAACATCACACAGTTATGTGTCAAGTGCTGAGGCACTGAACAAGAGTGCATATTGCTTTATATTTTCAAGATGCTGGTTTTCATAACGATTTTTATTTCTTCAATTGTTCTCACCAACACTAATGTGTCCTATACTCCTATACATACTTCCTTGTACATCAGTTATTTAACTTTTGAGTTCTGCTTCATGCAGGCAAGAAAGGAGCATCAAGCCGAAATTGAAAAGGACGGTTTTACGGTTGTTGTACATCATAGGAGGAGGAAGAAGACAACTGATGCTGAAAGTGGAATAGCTGTAGGTTCTATTGTCCCAGCTGTTGCTGCTGACAATATGGAAAAAAAGAAAAAGAAAGACGTTGGTTTAAATTTCTATCGGTTTCAGAAAAGAGAAGCACAAAGAAGTGGTAGTTTTCATTTTTCTTTGCTCATTTCAGTTCTATTCCTGTTCTGTTTATACATATTTTTTGTTTTGTAAAACAATTTTTGAACTTGGTGTTATTTATTGTATACAGAGCTTATGATGCTGCAGAGCAAATTCGAGCAGGATAAAAAGCGGATCCAACAACTGAGAGCTGAGAGGAAATTCCGCCCATACTAACTCAGTTTTGAAGATATGACATTACACCTGTGACTGTCGTTGTAAGATTTAATACGACAGAGGTCAAATCTTAGATGCCTGTTTATTAAAGACATTATTTAACTGCTCATCAAATATCTTGGATTTCAACTTGTTTATCATACTATATACAGTCTATTTAATGGAAGCTTTTCAATGCCTTCTTTCTCCAGAGTAACACGACCACTACTTACGTAAGTATTAATTAGAAAGCAATTTGAATTAGTTTTTGTCTATTTTACGTACAAAATATATAATTCGAATTCACAAAATTCAATTTAAATCGCTTCCCAATTAATTTTTAATTTTTTTTATTCTATAATTACCAATGCGGACTTAAAACACACGATGAAAATTGGAGGCCTTAAAGATCCTTGATGGAGGCCTTAAAGATCCTTAATTTAGTAACAGCGAAGTACTGATTTAAATTAGTCTTGGGCTCTTCATGAATGGATTTGTGAATAGAAGGCAATTTTTAAGCTTTGTCCAATGACACTATTCTGGTTTCTTTTTAAAATCTTGTTTAAATTACGCTGAAATCTGAATACATCCAAAACATAGAATAATTGGACTATAAAATGACAACTTTAAGTATCAAAGGATGGATATTCCGTAATATTATTTTTCAGAATATGACACGCAAACTAGTACATTACATTTATATAGTGAGATGGAGAGAGTACGTGGAGTAGTATGATATAAAACAGGATTTATGAACTCGTAAAAATAGTATTGCAAATGAGAACTCAACTGCTTGATCACAAAGATTTTGCATTCGTTTACATGAAAACCAGTAACAAGTAAAATCAGTATATCATAATATGAACTGATAACATCAAACATTAGGGAAACAGTATTGTCCAGAAATCAGAAAGAAAACATAATATAATCCAAGAAGAGATACTAGTTCCTCTCAGCTTCATCATCCTCAGTATCTGTCTCACTCCAGCAGCAATGAAGAGTTGACATAGGCGAGCCACATCCTTTCATGCTGGTAAAGCTGCTAAACATGACAGATCCTCCATCACTAAGAACTTCATTGCACTGTCCTCCAAAAGTGTATCCTTTTACCTCCAGAGAAAAATCAGAAGTAACAGCAACAGTTGAATGCAAAGCCACAGAAAACTTTGCCGGTTCAAAGCAAGCCAGAACTCTCTCCAGCAGTAGTGTCAGATCCACTACTTTAAAGTCGTAACCAACTGACTCAAAACTCGCATAGCTGAATCCATCCTCGGGTGTGATGTGCATATTAGAAATTGCACCTCCTTCTATGGAGTTCATGGAGTAGCCACAAGGGTCGAAGTCAAAGTCGCAGATATCAGATTTGGGAAGGATTTTCCGGATCCCAGAAACCTCAGTCATGATGGGTGCAGAGTTAGATTGACTCTTAAAAAAGACGGAAGCTTTATTTTTGTCCAAGTTGGTCATGCACACCTCAAGAGTGTAAACAGGATTCAAAGCGGTGATTGTTTTATTTGCAGTAGCAGAATAAATATGCCATTTCTCAAGGTCATAGGAATCACCCATCTCATATGCTTCACTGGTAAGACCAAGTTCAGTAAAGTGGCTATCGAGAACACATACCTCTTCGGAGAAGCTGCGGTGAGGAAAAGGCTGAGCGCCGGGAAAGATGAAGCTTCCGCGGGTGTATCGGACTGAGCTCACAGTGAGTCCAAGAGAGCCAGCCAAGTTAAGAATTGGCGGAATTGAGAGCAAAAGTTTGGTGGTCCCACAAGTTTTCAGTATCATCTTGTATGGGTACACAAAGAAGCTAGACTCAGATAGGACATAGGAATCCACATCATCATTACTCAAGGAAGAGACAATTGTACATTGTGCTGCATCAAGAATTTCATCCAATTGGGTCTTGGACAGAGATCGAAGTCCAAGGACAAACTGATCAGCAAAAGTTTGAGGCTCATAAAATGAAATCTCGAGCCTTTTCTCGTAACCTTCGAAACCGATAGCAGAGACGGGCAAATCCATTATGGCTATGGATGAGTACTGGGGAGACAGATTCTAAGCGAAAATAACAAGGAGTTGGAAAGATGAAAAGATATAAGAGAGTAGAGATTGGAGTTTGAGAGACTATTTTTCTAAACTACTGGAGGCAGGAATTGGCGATCTCAGGAAGGTTTACGAGCGCAGTTAGAGTAAGCAGCAGATCTGAATTTCTTGATTCCTCCGGCAGGTCGAATGTCTTCAATGCTGTATCCTAGGGGAGCTTCGTACATTAAGGATTTACTACTACTAGACTTCTTTTTCCCACCCTTAGATTCCATTATTTCATTCAATTGTCCTGGCAGCAAGCAAAAACAGAGCAACTATATTAGATGAAATACCCCATCTCAATGTGAAAAAAGAAAAAAGAAAATTAGTTGAATAAAAACAAAGTAGAGCAACAACGCAGAAGATAACTAGAAATCTAGAAATTAACAAACCAATCATGCAATTCTAGTAGAATACCTACACTCGAATAATAGACACATACAATCTTGAACATAGATACCTAATTTTGAAAACTAAGATCGGTAAATTTAGTACAGTAGTTTGCAAGAATTTTGAGTGCATATACATCTGCATCTATATGATAAATTAAATTCATATACTGCAGTACAAAGTACAAACTAGAACATATCATCATCAGTAAATACAGAACAAATTAGAACATATCATCATTATGCATTATGTATATACAGAACAAATTAGAACATATCATCATCATGTAAATAATAGTAATAAGGAAACCAATTAACAATTAACAACAGCTAATCAGAGTAGCCAGCTTACGCCCTTCCCGACACAAGCACAACAACAAATGCAATTACATCACTATTTCAATCACTCAAATAATCACAATAATAATAATAATAATAATAATAATAATAATAATAATAATAATAATAATAATAATAATAATAATAATAATAATTCACACAACAGATTCACGATCACAATTGTAAACAAAACAAACAGAAACCTAACTCATAAACCAGTAAAAACTTACAATTTCGGATAACGTATAGACGGTGAGATCACAATGTCGAAAAACTTTCTGATCCGGCAATCGAGATTCCTAAAAAAATCAACAACAACACGTACAATACAAAAGCTACAAAAACAGATAATCAATTGAAAAATCAAACAGGAGCTTACGGTAGGAAAAAACTTGTGGAAAAACAAACCCTGGAAATTGAGAGCAAATTGTTAATTGTATACGTTTCGATCGAATGAGATGAGAGAAAAGAAGTGAGCTTAAGAGGAGGAGTATTTATAGCGCGAAGAATACGAGGTTGAGCGGGTGAAGAGGTCTTTAAATAAGGGTAAATGAGAGACCTGTTGACTTGGGGCTCTTAATTTACGGAATTACCCTTTTCCTAATTGTTCTGCTGTTTGTTGTTTGGGTGAAGTGACGAAATAGCCCTCAAGTAAGGAGTGAGCGTCACGGATCTATTTGGTGGGATAAAACTTGCGTTGCGAGCTACCGGGTCACCAAAATCACAAAATTCTATATTTTAAAATTTGAATCCGACATTCGACCCAGCCTACTTATTAAGGAAGGTTCAATCGGGTCAATTCAGATTAACACGAATTAACCTACTAATAATTATTTTGAATTAAAATAATTTACTCCCTCAGTTACATATAAATTTTCAACTTTTATTATGTTAATCATCCTTTAAATTTATTAATTTTTATATTTTACTATTTTACATTAAGTAATTTATATAAATATTCACTAACTATTACTCTATCTATGTCTAGAATCTAGATACACACGTGACACAACAAATCAATTCTCATCAGGTTTGTCCCATTTCATCTTCTCCCCAATTCACTAACTTCAGTACCCTTTCATCTGCTACCCAATTCTTCTCATCTTCTGCCCATTTCTTCTCAGATTCGTTTCTCCAATCTTCTCCATCACCCTTCAAAAATTTTAGAGTTCAATTTAATTCCCAGAACGTTTTGAATTTTACAATTAGGTGTATCAAATTCTCAACTACAAGGATTTCTAGTTTTCATAACTTTCATTTCAATCCCTGCAACAACCACCACAGTCACCCGCCTCACCACCACCACCACATGTCCACTACCACAGTCCTCCGACTCACCACCTCACCACCACAGTCCTCCACCTCACCACCGAAAATCGAGAGAAATAAGGAGATGAAAAAGAGAAGCCGTGAAGAACTTGGAGACTGAAGGATACCGAGTCCACCGATTTCGCCACCACCACATCGCCTCCTTTTGCCGATCCAACCTTCCTCCAATTTCGCCACCACCCCATCGCCTCCTTCTGCAGTCCACCGATTTCGCCACCACCCACCACTGATCCACCCTTCCTCCGTCCGATCTACAACTATCAGAAGACGTTTTGGCGGAAGCAGAAGACTGAAGAAGTTTGGCGGGTACTGTAATTAAAATGAATAGTGAAAAGAATTGGCTAAGGCCGTGTTTGGTTTGCAAGTAAAGTGAATAATGAAGTAAGCTGGTCAACGTAAAAACGAATTTATGGACCTGGATGTATTGTTGATCTCGGAGGATCCATATGCAACATAGGCATCCTGCCGAGGGGTGTATGTAATTTTACTTAATTTATATTTTATAATAAAATAATAAGTAACAAGTTTGCATGTGAGTACCACATGTTAATTAATTATCTAATATTATTTAAAATATAAATAAATTATGAACAATATTTTTATTTATTTTTTAAACGGCAAATATTACAACTATTGACTACTACCTACACTACTCATATACCAACCACACCAATACTATCACCACACTTTACTCTTATAAACCATCTTATTGATATAATTTCATCTCATCTAAAAATTCGAACTTGTAGAGAAATGTGGAATTTAGTAATATATATATTAATATACTCCAACACTCCCCTGCACTCGTGGTCGATTTCAACCTCTTTGGGGAGTCCATTCGAGTGGAAATATATCTCATCTAAAAGCTCGAACTTGTATAGAGTTGTGGAATCTAGTCATATATATTAATACTCCAACACTTAAGACTCCATCAGGGATCGAACACTGCACCTCCTCCTTCCCGTCCCAAGTCCATTCCATACACCACCTTATGACTCCCAAATTTTGAGCAATATAAAATGGTTGTGAATTCTGAACATGACAAAATACAAGTTTAAATAAAAAATTACCTCGAGCAAACTTTTTTCGAGGCACACTTTGCCAATGTGGCAAACTATGCCGGTGACAAATACACTTTGCCCGTGTCAAATTATGCCTGAGACAAACTTTATTGATTTATAGTATTAAAAAAGAATGAACTAATAAAAAATAAAACTTAAGCAACATTAGAAGTTTGCGCAAAACTTTTTCAATGACACACTATGCCTCCTCCACGTCCACACCCACACTGCTCACTGATATGAAGAAAAATGGAAATGGAAATGCAGTGCTCAACTCCTTTTCCCCTTTCTTTTTCGAGTTTTTCAATTTTTTTTTCTTTCTAAAAATTTGTAGGGCCTGATCAGTCCAGACCTGGACCATACCGATTATTTCGATTCGATCTGGGCCTCAGAATGGGGGAATCCCTAAATTCGATCCGGGTCAATATCGTTCCGGGCTGGACTGATGCTCATTCTTACTAGGAAGCATGGGGACGTGCTCCTGTCCCGAGCACCTACTTGGGGACGTTTGTCTCCGGTCGTGGAGACATTTCGTCCTAATTTATTTTAATTGGGCACGAATTGTAAAAATCTTAAATAAAGAATAGAATTGAAGACAAGTCGAGATACCTTTTGGCTTAGCCACCAGAATCGGAGCCGGAAATGATTTGTTACCAGAATAGGTGGTCTAATTAAGATGAGGCGATGAGGCGTGAAGAAGATGACTTTTCTTAGGCTTCTTTATGATGCTACTAGTAGTTTAGTAATTTACTATACATGTTTTATGTAAAGTAACTTTATTGTATTTATTTCCCATTTTAATAATTGTATTTGTTTGAAAATGAGTATGAGTTATTTGGAATTGATTGGTATAGATTTAAGTGGACTTTTTTTAATTAAAATTGATTTTTTTTAGATAAAATATTCAATTTTAGTGGAAAGATGTCCACTCTAGCAGTATAACAAACAGGGACTTAATTAGTGATCAAATTAATTAAAAAATATTAAGTATTAAATATCCTTGGAAAAAACGTTCCGGTCCTCTATATTTTTTAAATTTTAGCATATCGTCCCGTCCCGTATCCATCCCGGTCCCCGTCCTGTGCTTCTTAGTTTATACACCTCAAATTCCTAAGCTCCGTCCTCAAGTCGGAAACATACATTCATTTTCACATTAGTTTTGCTAAGCAGTTTGTGTGATTTTTGCCTAGCCATAATTTCCACCGCCCACACTGCGTATTGTTTGGCTTCTTGGTTTGTTATGTTTGATATAAAATGTTATCACATTTAATATTTAGCTGTCACTAGGTTTTTCCTTATGTTGTATGGTATGCATTTCTAAAAAATGATTAAAACCAACATAAATTTGTCATCAAATTACATCGGTTAGTTATAATAAAAAAGAAAGTGTTTCTAAATTGATCTCATATTTTAAAAGTTAATATTATAAATATATATTCTTTCAAGTCTTCCAGATAATGTTGGTTTTGTTTCTCAATTGTCACAGTGAATTTTAACTTTGCGCGACTCCAACTATAGAACTTTGGTGATAAATTTGAATTTGAAATATTTAATTAAACATTTGAATTGAGAAAATACAATTCTTTTTTTCAAACTGCCGAGAAAACACAAATTTAGTTGTGTTTTCTTTACAAAGAGTATTAGAGAATACATTGAATACATTGAATTCATTAATTTTATCTATTGAATATGAATTTCAGTTATTTACAAAGTTTCCTACTACATAAATTTATATATATAGGTAAATCCTATCTACAGGCTATGAGAAGGAGATAAAAGGCTTTTACATTAGTTCGAAACTAAAGGTGAGGATTGCAGGGATTCTTTTTTTTTTTTACAATAGTTAGACATTGCCACTTCTAGTACACTACTTCACACTAATTAATTTCAGTACACTAGTTCAACAAACGTGGAATTTCAATACTCTGATCAAATTGGTGACGTGTTAGCCGCAATATTAATTTTCCCGTCAAATTATGTATTGAAAAAGTATTTCCGTATATCAGAAAATTCAAAAATGAATGTACACGTGTCGACATCCTGTTCGTTCCAACATGTATTTTGTAATATGAATTTGAAGATTGATTTTAAATTAAAATAAAATATATTAAAATTATGAAAAATTATAAATTATAATTTGAAATTAAATTTCTATATATTAAAATTAAATAAAAATAAAAAGTCATTAAATTAAATTAAATTAAAAAAGGGGAGACATGTGCCACTCTCTCGTAATTTATGGGTATAAATTATTTAATATAATTTAAAAATATTTTTAAA